>JBAPLH010001138.1:0-224405 GCA_037897445.1 Ceriops zippeliana
CATTGGATGATGGATTTTAAATAGATTTGGAGTTTTGATGGTGTCTATACTTGTTTGATTCAATTAATATACTAGATTGTTTAGCCACCTGTGTTATATTTCTTTATCAATGTATCAAAAAGTGTGTTTGGAATCAAAAGAGAAGGCTTGCTAGCCAAAAACGATGGGAGGAACTCTCTATTTTTGAATTCAACAGTTAATATCAACAAGAAATGCAATTCCACATCAAGGACTCCATTGCTTGTTAAAATGAATGAATTCATCTTATAAATGGACTAGGGGCATTTTTTTCTTAATGAATATAGTTATTTAGAAGGAAACAAAAGTTAATTTCAAGGTTATTGCATGAAAAATACTCTTGGTAACAACAAGAGGAGCCTAAATAACATGAGGTGATTAGAAATTCTCATTATTTAGGAAGTAAACCAGTTAACATTTGTACGAAATGCAAACGATAAGGAATGGCCCCTAGGGATGATGGATTTAAATGGATTTGGAGTTTTGATGGTGTATATACTTGTTTGATTCAATTAATATACTAGGTTGTTTAGCAACATGTGTTATATTTCATGATCAATGTATCAAAAAGTGTGTTTGGAATCAAAAGAGGAGGCTTGCTAGCCAAAAATGATGAGAGGAACTCTCTATTTTTGAATTCAACAATTAATATCAATAAGAAATGCAATTCAAAATCAAGGACTCCATTGTTTGTTAAATTGAATGAATTCATCTTATAAATGGACTAGGGGCACTTTTTTCATAATGAATATAGTTATTAAGAAGGAAAGAAAAGTTAATTTCAAGGTTATTTTATGAAAAATAGTCCGGGTAACAACAAGAGGAGCCTAATTAACATGCGGTGATTAGAAATTCTCATTATTTATGAATTAAACCAGTTAAAATTTGTACAAATTGCAAACCATGATGAATGACACCTTTGGCTGATGGATTTAAGTAGATTTGGAGTATTAATTGTGCATATACTTGCTTGATTCAATTAATATACTAGGTTGTTTAGCCACATGTGTTATATTTCATGATTAATGTATCAAAAAGTGTGTTTGGAATCAAATGAGGAAACTTACTAACCAGAAATGATGGGAGGAACTCTCTATTTTTGATTTCAAAAATATATATCAATAAGAAATGCAATTCAAAATCATGGACTCCATTGTTTATTAAATTGAATGAATTCATCTTATAAATGGTCTAGGGGCACTTTTGTCATAATGAATATAGTTATTAAGAAGGAAACAAAAGTTAATTTCAAGGTTATTGTATGAAAAGTAGTCCTTGTAACAACAAGAGGAGCCTAATTAACATGAGGCAATTAGAAATTCTCATTATTTAGGAATTAAACCAGTTAACATTTGTACGAAATACAAACCATGATGAATGACACCTTTGGCTGATGGATTTAAATAGATTTGGAGTATTAATTGTGCATATACTGGTTTGATAAAATTAATATACTAGGTTGTTTAGCCACATGTGTTATATTTCATGATCAATGTAAGAAAAAGTGTGTTTGGAATCAAAAGAGGAAACTTACTAACCAGAAATGATGGGAGGAACTCTCTATTTTTCAATTCAACAAATAATATCAATAAGAAATGCAATTCAAAATGAAGGACTCCATTGCCTGTTAAATTGAATGAATTCATCTTATAAGTGGTCTAGGGGCACTTTTTTCATAATGAATATAGTTATTAAGAAGGAAACAAAGGTTAATTTCAAGGTTAGTGCATGAAAAATAGTCCTGGTAACAACAAGAGGAGCCTAATTAACATGAGGTGATTAGAAATTCTCATTATTTATGAATTAAACCATTTAACATTTATACTAAATGCAAACCATGATGAATGACACCTTTCGCTGATGGATTTAAATAGATTTGGAGTTTTAATGGCGCATATACTTGTTTGATTCAATTAATATACTAGATTGTTTAGCCACCTGTGTTATATTTCTTGATCAATGTATTAAAAAGTGTGTTTGGAATAAAGAGAGAAGGCTTGCTAGCCAAAAACGATGGGAGGAACTCTCTATTTTTGAATTAAACAGTTAATATCAATAAGAAATGCATTTCAAAATCAAGGACTCCATTGCTTGTTAAATTGAATGAATTCTTCTTATAAATGGTCTAGGGGCATTTTTTTCTTAATGAATATAATTATTTAGAAGGAAACAAAAGTTAATTTCAAGGTTATTGCATGAAAAATACTCCTGGTAACAACAAGAGGAGCCTAAATAACATGAGGTGATTAGAAATTCTCTTTATTTAGGAAGTAAACCAGTTAACATTTGTACGAAATGCAAACGATAATGAATGGCCCCTTTGGATGATGGATTTAAATAGATTTGGAGTTTTGATGGTGTATATACTTGTTTGATTCAATTAATATACTAGGTTGTTTAGCAACATGTGTTATATTTCATGATCAATGTATCAAAAAGTGTGTTTGGAATCAAAAGAGGAGGCTTGCTAGCCAAAAATGATGAGTGGAACTCTCTGTTTTTGAATTCAACAATTAATATCAATAAGAAATGCAATTCAAAATCAAGGACTCCATTGTTTGTTAAATTGAATGAATTCATCTTATAAATGGACTAGGGGCACTTTTTTCATAATGAATATAGTTATTAAGAAGAAACAAAAGTTAATTTCAAGGTTATTGTATGAAAAATAGTCCTGGTAACAACAAGAGGAGCCTAATTAACATGAGGTGATTAGAAATTCTCATTATTTAGGAAGTAAACTAGTTAACATTTGCACGAAATGCAAACGATAATGAATGGCTTCTTTCGATGATGGATTTAAATAGATTTGGAGTTTTGATGGTGTATATACTTGTTCGATTCAATTAATATACTTGATTGTTTAGCAACATGTGTTATATTTCATGATCAATGTATCAAAAAGTGTGTTTGGAATCAAAAGAGGAGGCTTGCTAGCCAAAAAAGATTAGTGGAACTCTCTATTTTTGAATTCAACAATTAATATCAATAAGAAATGCAATTCAAAATCAAGGACTCCATTGTTTATTAAATTGAATGAATTCATCTTATAAATGGACTAGGGGCACTTTTTTCATAATGAATATAGTTATTAAGAAGGAAACAAAAGTTAATTTCAAGGTTATTGTATGAAAAATAGTCCTGGTAACAACAAGAGGAGCCTAATTAACATGAGGTGATTAGAAATTCTCATTATTTAGGAAGTAAACTAGTTAACATTTGCACGAAATGCAAACGATAATGAATTGCCCCTTTCGATGATGGATTTAAATAGATTTGGAGTTTTGATGGTGTATATACTTGTTTGATTCAATTAATATACTTGATTGTTTAGCAACATGTGTTATATTTCATGATCAATGTATCAAAAAGTGTGTTTGGAATCAAAAGAGGAGGCTTGCTAGCCAAAAATGATGAGAGGAAGTCTCTATTTTTAAATTCAACAATTAATATCAATAAGAAATGCAATTCAAAATCAAGGACTCCATTGTTTGTTAAATTGAATGAATTCATCTTATAAATTGTCTAGGGGCAGTTTTTTCATAACGAATATAGTTATTAAGAAGGAAACAAAAGTTAATTTCAAGGTTATTGTATGAAAAGTAGTCCTGGTAACAACAAGAGGAGCCTAATTAACATGAGGCGATTAGAAATTCTCATTATTTAGGAATTAAACCAGTTAACATTTGTACGAAATACAAACCATGATGAATGACACCTTTGGCTGATGGATTTAAATAGATTTGGAGTATTAATTGTGCATATACTGGTTTGATACAATTAATATACTAGGTTGTTTAGCCACATGTGTTATATTTCATGATCAATGTAACAAAAAGTGTGTTTGGAATCAAAAGAGGAAACTTACTAACCAGAAATGATGGGAGAAACTCTCTATTTTTCAATTCAACAAATAATATCAATAAGAAATGCAATTCTAAATCAAGGATTCCATTGCCTGTTAAATTGAATGAATTCATCTTATAAGTGGTCTAGGGGAACTTTTTTCATAAGGAATATAGTTATTACAAAGGAAACAAAGGTTAATTTCAAGGTTAGTGCATGAAAAAAGTCCTGGTAACAACAAGAGGAGCCTAATTAACATGAGGTGATTAGAAATTCTCATTATTTATGAATTAAACCATTTAACATTTATACTAAATGCAAACCATGATGAATGACACCATTGGCTGATGGATTTAAATAGATTTGGAGTTTTAATGGTGCATATACTTGTTTGATTCAATTAATATACTAGATTGTTTAGCGACCTGTGTTACATTTCTTGATCAATGTATCAAAAAGTGTGTTTGGAATCAAGAGAGAAGGCTTGCTAGCCAAAAACGATGGGAGGAACTCTCTATTTTTGAATTAAACAGTTAATATCAATAAGAAATGCAATTCAAAATCAAGGACTCCATTGCTTGTTAAATTGAATGAATTCTTCTTATAAATGGTCTAGGGGCATTTTTTTCTTAATGAATATAATTATTTAGAAGGAAACAAAAGTTAATTTCAAGGTTATTGCATGAAAAATACTCCTGGTAACAACAAGAGGAGCCTAAATAACATGAGGTGATTAGAAATTATCATTATTTAGGAAGTAAACCAGTTAACATTTGTACGAAATGCAAACGATAATGAATGGCCCTTTGGATGAAGGATTTACATAGATTTGGAGTTTTGATGGTGTATATACTTGTTTGATTCAATTAATATACTAGGTTGTTTAGCAACATGTGTTATATTTCATGATCAATGTATCAAAAAGTGTGTTTGGAATCAAAAGAGGAGGCTTGCTAGCCAAAAATGAGGAGTGGAACTCTCTATTTTTTAATTCAACAATTAATATCAATAAGAAATGCAATTCAAAATCAAGGACTCCATTGTTTGTTAAATTGAATGAATTCATCTTATAAATGGACTAGGGGCACTTTTTTCATAATGAAGATAGTTATTAAGAAGGAAACAAAAGTTAATTTCAAGGTTATTTTATGAAAAATAGTCCTGGTAACAACAAGAGGAGCCTAATTAACATGAGGTGATTAGAAATTCTCATTATTTAGGAATTAAACCAGTTAACATTTGTACGAAATGCAAACCATGATGAATGAAACCTTTAGCTGATGGATTTAAGTAGATTTCGAGTATTAATTGTGCATATACTTGTTTGATTCAATTAATATACTAGGTTGTTTAGCCACATGTGTTATATTTCATGATCAATGTATCAAAAAGTGTGTTTGGAATGAAAAGAAAAAACTTACTAACCAGAAATGATGGGAGGAACTCTCTATTTTTGATTTCAAAAATTAATATCAATAAGAAATGCAATTCAAAATCAAGGACTCCATTGTTTGTTAAATTGAATGAATTCATCTTATAAATGGTCTAGGGGCAGTTTTTTCATAACGAATATAGTTATTAAGAAGGAAACAAAGGTTAATTTCAAGGTTATTGTATGAAAAGTAGTCCTGGTAACAACAAGAGGAGCCTAATTAACAAGAGGTGATTAGAAATTCTCATTATTTAGGAATTAAACCAGTTAACATTTGTACGAAATGCAAACCATGATGAATGACACATTTGTCTGATGGATTTAAATAGATTTGGAGTACTAATTGTGCTAATATTGGCTTGATTCAATTAATATACTAGGTTGTTTAGAAACATGTGTTATATTTCATGATCAATGTATCAAAAAGTGTGGTTGGAATCAAAAGAGGAGGCTTGCTAGCCAAAAATGATGAGAGGAACTCTCTATTTTTAAATTCAACAATTAATATCAATAAGAAATGCAATTCAAAATCGAGGACTCCATTGTTTGTTAAATTGAATGAATTCATCTTATAAATGGTCTAGCGGCACTTTTTTCATAATGAATATAGTTATTAAGAAGGAAATAAAAGTTAATTTCAAGGTTAGTGCATGAAAAATAGTCTTGATAACAACAAGAGGAGCCTAATTAACATGAGGTGATTAGCAATTCTCATTATTTATGAATTAAACCAGTTAAAATTTGTACGAAATGCAATCGAGAACGAATGGCACCGTTGGAGGATGGATTTAAATAGATTTGGAGTTTTGATGGTGTATATACTTGTTTGATTCAATTAATATACTAGGTTGTTTAGCCACATGTGTTACATTTCATGATCAATGTAACAAAAAGTGTGTTTGGAATCAAAAGAGGAAACTTACTAACCAGAAATGATGGGAGGAACTCTCTATTTTTGATTTCAAAAATTAATATCAATAAGAAATGCAATTTAAAATCATGGACTCCATTATTTATTAAATTGAATGAATTCATCTTATAAATGGTCTAGGGGCACTTTTTCCATTATCAATATAGTTATTAAGAAGGAAACAAAAGTTAATTTCAAGGTTAGTGCATGAAAAATAGTCCTGGTAACAACAAGAGGAGCCTAATTAACATGAGGTGATTAGAAATTCTCATTATTTAGGAAGTAAACCAGATAACATTTGTAGGAAATGCAAACGATAATGAATGGCCCCTTTCGATGATGGATTTAAATAGATTTTGAGTTTTGATGGTGTATATACTTGTTTGATTCAATTAATATACTTGATTGTTTAGCAACATGTGTTATATTTCATGATCAATGTATCAAAAAGTGTGTTTGGAATCAAAAGAGAAGGCTTGCTAGCCAAAAAAGATTAGTGGAACTCTCTATTTTTGAATTCAACAATTAATATCAATAAGAAATGCAATTCAAAATCAAGGACTCCATTGTTTGTTAAATTGAATGAATTCATCTTATAAATGGTCTAGGGGCAGTTTTTTCATAACGAATATAGTTATTAAGAAGGAAACAAAGGTTAATTTCAAGGTTATTGTATGAAAAGTAGTCCTGGTAACAACAAGAGGAGCCTAATTAACATGAGGTGATTAGAAATTCTCATTATTTAGGAATTAAACCAGTTAACATTTGTACGAAATGCAAACCATGATGAATGACAGCTTTGGCTGATGGATTTAAATAGATTTGGAGTATTAATTGTGCTAATACTGGCTTGATTCAATTAATATACTAGGTTGTTTAGCAACATGTGTTATATTTCATGATCAATGTATCAAAAAGTGTGGTTGGAATCAAAAGAGGAGGCTTGCTAGCCAAAAATGATGAGAGGAACTCTCTATTTTTAAATTCAACAATTAATATCAATAAGAAATGCAATTCAAAATCAAGGACTCCATTGCTTGTTAACTTGAATGAATTCATCTTATAAATGGACTAGCGGCACTTTTTTCATAATGAATATAGTTATTAAGAAGGAAACAAAAGTTAATTTCAAGGTTAGTGCATGAAAAATAGTCTTGATAACAACAAGAGGAGCCTAATTAACATGAGGTGATTAGCAATTCTCATTATTTATGAATTAAACCAGTTAAAATTTGTACGAAATGCAAACCATGATGAATGACACCTTTGGCTGATGGATTTAAGTAGATTTGGAGTATTAATTGTGCATATACTTGTTTGATTCAATTAATATACTAGGTTGTTTAGCCACATGTGTTATATTTCATGATCAATGTATCAAAAAGTGTGTTTGGAATCAAAAGAGAAAACTTACTAACCAGAAATGATTGGAGGAACTCTCTATTTTTGATTTAAAAAATTAATATCAATAAGAAATGCAATTCAAAATCATGGACTCCATTGTTTATTAAATTGAATGAATTCATCTTATAAATGGACTAGCGGCACTTTTTTCATAATGAATATAGTTATGAAGAAGGAAACAAAAGTTAATTTCAAGGTTAGTGCATGAAAAATAGTCTTGATAACAACAAGAGGAGCCTAATTAACATGAGGTGATTAGCAATTGTCATTATTTATGAATTAAACCAGTTAAAATTTGTACGAAATGCAATCGAGAACGAATGGCACCGTTGGAGGATGGATTTAAATAGATTTGGAGTTTTGATGGTGTATATACTTGTTTGATTCAATTAATATACTAGGTTGTTTGGCCACATGTGTTACATTTCATGATCAATGTAACAAAAAGTGTGTTTGGAATCAAAAGAAGAAACTTACTAACTAGAAATGATGGGAGGAACTCTCTATTTTTGAATTCAACAATTAATATCAATAAGAAATGCAATTCAAAATCATGGACTCCATTGTTTATTAAATTGAATGAATTCATCTTATAAATGGTCTAGGGGCACTTTTTCCATTATGAATATAGTTATTAAGAAGGAAATAAAAGTTAATTTCAAGGTTAGTGCATGAAAAATAGTCCTGGTAACAACAAGAGGAGCCTAATTAACATGAGGTGATTAGAAATTCTCATTATTTAGGAAGTAAACCAGTTAACATTTGTACGAAATGCAAACGATAATGAATGGCCCCTTTCGATGAAGGATTTAAATAGATTTGGAGTTTTGATGGTGTAAATACTTGTTTGATTCAATTAATATACTTGATTGTTTAGCCACATGTGTTATATTTCATGATCAATGTATCAAAAAGTGTGTTTGGAATCAAAAGAGGAGGCTTGCTAGCCAAAAATGATGAGAGGAACTCTCTATTTTTAAATTCAACAATTAATATCAATAAGAAATGCAATTCAAAATCAAGGACTCCATTGTTTGTTAAATTGAATGAATTCATCTTATAAATGGTCTAGGGGCAGTTTTTTCATAACGAATATAGTTATTAAGAAGGAAACAAAGGTTAATTTCAAGGTTATTGTATGAAAAGTAGTCCTGGTAACAACAAGAGGAGCCTAATTAACATGAGGTGATTAGAAATTCTCATTATTTAGGAATTAAACCAGTTAACATTTGTACGAAATGCAAACCATGATGAATGACACCTTTGGCTGATGGATTTAAATAGATTTGGAGTATTAATTGTGCTAATACTGGCTTCATTCAATTAATATACTAGGTTGTTTAGCAACATGTGTTATATTTCATGATCAATGTATCAAAAAGTGTGGTTGGAATCAAAAGAGGAGGCTTGCTAGCCAAAAATGATGAGAGGAACTCTCTATTTTTAAATTCAACAATTAATATCAATAAGAAATGCAATTCAAAATCAAGGACTCCATTGTTTGATAAATTGAATGAATTCATCTTATAAATGGACTAGGGGTACTTTTTTCATAAAGAATATAGTTATTAAGAAGGAAACAAAAGTTAATTTCAAGGTTATTGTATGAAAAATAGTCCCGGTAACAACAAGAGGAGCCTAATTAACATGAGGTGATTAGAAATTCTCATTGTTTAGGAAGTAAACCAGTTAACATTTGTACGAAATGCAAACGATAAAGAATGGCACCTTTGGATGATGGATTTAAATAGATTTGGAGTTTTGATGGTGTCTATACTTGTTTGATTCAATTAATATACTTGATTATTTAGCCACATGTGTTATATTTCATGATCAATGTATCAAAAAGTGTGTTTGGAATCAAAAGAGGAAACATACTAACCAGAAATGATGGGAGGAACTCTCTATTTTTTATTTCAACAATTAATATCAATAAGAAATGCAATTCAAATTCAAGGACTCCATTGCTTGTTAAATTGAATGAATTCATCTTATATGTGGTCTAGGAGCACTTTTTTCATAATGAATATAGTTATTAAGAAGGAAACAAAGGTTAATTTCAAGGTTAGTGCATGAAAAATAGTCCTGGTAACAACAAGAGGAGCCTAATTAACATGAGGTGATTAGAAATTCTCATTATTTATGAATTAAACCATTTAACATTTATACTAAATGCAAACCATGATGTATGACACCATTGGCTGATGGATTTAAATAGATTTGGAGTTTTAATCGTGCATATACTTGTTTGATTCAGTTAATATACTAGATTGTTTAGCCACCTGTGTTATATTTCTTTATCAATGTATCAAAAAGTGTGTTTGGAATCAAAAGAGAAGGCTTGCTAGCCAAAAAAGATGGGGGGAACTCTCGATTTTTGAATTCAACAGTTAATATCAATAAGAAATGCGATTCAAAATCAAGGACTCCATTGCTTGTTAAATTGAATGAATTCATCTTATAAATGGTCTAGGGGCATTTTTACTTAATGAATATAATTATTTAGAAGGAAACAAAAGTTAATTTCATGGTTATTGCATGAAAAATACTCCTGGTAACAACAAGAGGAGCCTAAATAACATGAGGTGATTAGAAATTCTCATTATTTAGGAAGTAAACCAGTTAACATTTGTACGAAATGCAAACGATAATGAATGGCCCCTAGGGATGATGGATTTAAATGGATTTGGAGTTTTGATGGTGTATATACTTGTTTGATTCAATTAATATACTAGGTTGTTTAGCAACATGTGTTATATTTCATGATCAATGTATCAAAAAGTGTGTTTGGAATCAAAAGAGGAGGCTTGCTAGCCAAAAATGATGAGAGGAACTCTCTATTTTTGAATTCAACAATTAATATCAATAAGAAATGCAATTCAAAATCAAGGACTCCATTGCTTGTTAAATTCAATGAATTCATCTTATAAATGGACTAGGGGCACTTTTTTCTTAAAGAATATAGTTATTAAAAGGAAACAAAAGTTAATTTCAAGGTTATTGTATGAAAAATAGTCCTGGTAACAACAAGAGGAGCCTAATTAACATGAGGTGATTAGAAATTCTCATTATTTAGGAAGTAAACCAGTTAACATTTGTACGAAATGCAAACGATGAAGAATGGCACCTTTGGATGATGGATTTAAATAGATTTTGAGTTTTGATGGTGTCTATACTTGATTGATTCAATTAATATACTTGATTGTTTAGCCACATGTGTTATATTTCATGATCAATGTAACAAAAAGTGTGTTTGGAATCAAAAGAGGAAACTCACTAACCACAAATGATGGGAGGAACTCCCTATTTTTGAATTCAATAATTAATATCAATAAGAAATGCAATTCGAAATCAAGGACTCCATTGCTTGTTAAATTGAATGAATTCATCTTATAAGTGGTCTAGGGGCACTTTTTTCATAATGAATATAGTTATTAAGAAGGAAACAAAGGTTAATTTCAAGGTTAATGCATGAAAAATAGTCCTGGTAACAACAAGAGAAGCCTAATTAACATGAGGTGATTAGAAATTCTCATTATTTATGAATTAAACCATTTAACATTTATACTAAATGCAAACCATGATGAATGACACCTTTAGCTGATGGATTTAAATATTTTTGGAGTTTTAATCGTGCATATACTTTTTTGATTCAGTTAATATACTAGATTGTTTAGCCACCTGTGTTATATTTCTTGATCAATGTATCAAAAAATGTGTTTGGAATCAAAAGAATCTTGCTAGCCAAAAACGATGGGAGGAACTCTCTATTTTTGAATTCAACAGTTAATATCAATAAGAAATGCAATTCAAAAACAAGGACCCATTGATTGTTAAATTGAATGAATTCATCTCATAAATGGTCTAGGGGCATTTTTTTCTTAATGAATATAATTATTTAAAAGGAAACAAAAGTTAATTTCAAGGTTATTGCATGAAAAATACTCCTGGTAACAACAAGAGGAGCCTAAATGACATGAGGTGATTAGAAATTCTCATTATTTAGGAAGTAAACCAGTTAACATTTGCACGAAATGCAAACGATAATGAATGGCCCCTTTGGATGATGCATTTAAATAGATTTGGAGTTTTGATGGTGTATATACTTGTTTGATTCAATTAATATACTATGTTATTTAGCCACGTGTTATATTTCATGATCAATGTATCAAAAAGTGTGTTTGGAATCAAAAGAGGAGGCTTGCTAGCCAAAAATGATGAGAGGAACTCTCTATTTTTGAATTCAACAATTAATATCAATAAGAAATGCAATTCAAAATCAAGGACTCCATTGTTTGTTAAATTGAATGAATTCATCTTATAAATGGACTAGGGGCACTTTTTTCATAATGAATATAGTTATTAAGAAGGATGCAAAAGTTAATTTCAAGGTTATTGGATGAAAAATAGTCCTGGTAACAACAAGAGGAGCCTAATTAACATGAGGTGATTAGAAATTCTCATTATTTAGGAATTAAACCAATTAACATTTGTACGAAATGCAAACCATGATGAATAACACCTTTGGCTGATGGATTTAAGTAGATTTGGAGTATTAATTGTGCATATACTTGTTTGATTCAATTAATATACTAGGTTGTTTAGCCACATGTGTTATATTTCATGATCAATGTATCAAAAAGTCTGTTTGGAATCAAAAGAGGAAACTTACTAACCAGAAATGATGGGAGGAACTCTCTATTTTTGATTTCAAAAATTAATATCAATAAGAAATGCAATTCAAAATCATGGACTCCATTGTTTATTAAATTGAATGAATTCATCTTATACATGGTCTAGGGGCACTTTTTTCATAACGAATATAGTTATTAAGAAGGAAACAAAAGTTAATTTCAAGGTTAGTGCATGTAAAATAGTCCTGGTAACAACAAGAGGAGCCTAATTAACATGAGGTGATTAGCAATTCTCATTATTTATGAATTAAACCAGTTAAAATTTGTACGAAATGCAATCGAGAATGAATGGCACCGTTGGAGGATGGATTTAAATAGATTTGGACTTTTGATGGTTTATATACTTGTTTGATTCAATTAATATACTAGGTTGTTTGGCCGCATGTGTTACATTTCATGATCAATGAAACAAAAAGTGTGCTTGGAATCAAAAGAAGAAACTTACTAACTAGGAATGATGGGAGAAACTCTCTATTTTTGAATTCAGCAATTAATATCAATAAGAAATGCAATTCAAAATCATGGACTCCATTGTTTATTAAATTGAATGAATTCATCTTATAAATGGTCTAGGGGCACTTTTTCCATTATGAATATAGTTATTAAGAAGGAAACAAAAGTTAATTTCAAGGTTAGTCCATGAAAAATAGTCCTGGTAACAACAAGAGGAGCCTAATTAACATGAGGTGATTAGAAATTCTCATTATTTAGGAAGTAAACCAGTTAACATTTGTACGAAATGCAAACGATAATGAATGGCCCCTTTGGATGATGGATTTAAATAGATTTGGAGTTTTGATGGTGTCTATACTTGTTTGATTCAATTAATATACTTGATTGTTTAGCCACATGTGTTATATTTCATGATCAATGTATCAAAAAGTGTGTTTGGAATCAAAAGAGGAGGCTTGCTAGCCAAAAATGATGAGAGGAACTCTCTATTTTTAAATTCAACAATTAATATCAATAAGAAATGCAATTCAAAATCAAGGACTCCATTGTTTGTTAAATTGAATGAATTCATCTTATAAATGGTCTAGGGGCACTTTTTTCATAACGAATATAGTTATTAAGAAGGAAACAAAAGTTAATTTCAAGGTTATTGTATGAAAAGTAGTCCTGGTAACAACAAGAGGAGCCTAATTAACATGAGGTGATTAGAAATTCTCATTATTTAGGAATTAAACCAGTTAACATTTGTACGAAATGCAAACCATGATGAATGACACCTTTGGCTGATGGATTTAAATAGATTTGGAGTATTAATTGTGCATATACTGGCTTGATTCAATTAATATACTAGGTTGTTTAGCAACATGTGTTATATTTCATGATCAATGTATCAAAAAGTGTGGTTGGAATCAAAAGAGGAGGCTTGCTTGCCAAAAATGATGAGAGGAACTCTCTATTTTTAAATTCAACAATTAATATCAATAAGAAATGCAATTCAAAATCAAGGACTCCATTGTTTGTTAAATTGAATGAATTCATCTTATAAATGGACTAGGGGCACTTTTTTCATAATGAATATAGTTATTAAGAAGGAAACAAAAGTTAATTTCAAGGTTATTGCATGAAAAATAGTCCTGGTAACAACAAGAGGAGCCTAATTAACATGAGGTGATTAGAAATTCTCATTATTTATGAATTAAACCAGTTAACATTTGTACGAAATGCAAACCATGATGAATGACACCTTTGGCTGATGGATTTAAGTAGATTTGGAGTATTAATTGTGCATATACTTGTTTGATTCAATTAATATACTAGGTTGTTTAGCCACATGTGTTATATTTCATTATCAATGTATCAAAAAGTGTGTTTGGAATCAAAAGAGGAAACTTACTAACCAGAAATGATGGGAGGAACTCTCTATTTTTGATTTCAAAAATTAATATCAATAAGAAATGCAATTCAAAATCATGGACTCCATTGTTTATTAAATTGAATGAATTCATCTTATAAATGGTCTAGGGGCACTTTTTTCATAATGAATATAGTTATTAAGAAGGAAACAAAAGTTAATTTCAAGGTTAGTGCATGTAAAATAGTCCTGGTAACAACAAGAGGAGCCTAATTAACATGAGGTGATTATCAATTCTCATTATTTATGAATTAAACCAGTTAAAATTTGTACGAAATGCAATCGAGAACGAATGGCACCGTTGGAGGATGGATTTAAATAGATTTGGACTTTTGATGGTGTATATACTTGTTTGATTCAATTAATATACTAGGTTGTTTGGCCACATGTGTTACATTTCATGATCAATGTAACAAAAAGTGTGTTTGGAATCAAAAGAAGAAACTTACTAACTAGGAATGATGGGAGGGAACTCTCTATTTTTGAATTCAGCAATTAATATCAATAAGAAATACAATTCAAAATCATGGACTCCATTGTTTATTAAATTGAATGAATTCATCTTATAAATGGTCTAGGGGCACTTTTTCCATTATGAATATAGTTATTAAGAAGGAAACAAAAGTTAATTTCAAGGTTAGTGCATGAAAAGTAGTCCTGGTAACAACAAGAGGAGCCTAATTAACATGAGGTGATTAGAAATTCTCATTATTTAGGAATTAAACCAGTTAACATTTGTACGAAATGCAAAACCATGATGAATGACACCTTTGGCTGATGGATTTAAATAGATTTATAGTATTAATTGTGCATATACTGGCTTGATTCAATTAATATACTAGGTTGTTTAGCAACATGTGTTATATTTCATGATCAATGTATCAAAAAGTGTGGTTGGAATCAAAAGAGGAGGCTTGCTAGCCAAAAATGATGAGAGGAACTCTCTATTTTTAAATTCAACAATTAATATCAATAAGAAATGCAATTCAAAATCAAGGACTCCATTGTTTGTTAAATTGAATGAATTCATCTTATAAATGGACTAGGGGCACTTTTTTCATAATGAATATAGTTATTAAGAAGGAAACAAAAGTTAATTTCAAGGTTATTGCATGAAAAATAGTCCTGGTAACAATAAGAGGAGCCTAATTAACATGAGGTGATTAGAAATTCCCATTATTTATGAATTAAACCAGTTAACATTTGTACGAAATGCAAACCATGATGAATGACACCTTTGGCTGATGGATTTAAATAGATTTGGAGTATTAATTGTGCATATACTGGCTTGATTCAATTAATATACTAGGTTGTTTAGCAACATGTGTTATATTTCATGATCAATGTATCAAAAAGTGTGGTTGGAATCAAAAGAGGAGGCTTGCTTGCCAAAAATGATGAGAGGAACTCTCTATTTTTAAATTCAACAATTAATATCAATAAGAAATGCAATTCAAAATCAAGGACTCCATTGTTTGTTAAATTGATGAATTCATCTTATAAATGGTCTAGGGGCAGTTTTTTCATAACGAATATAGTTATTAAGAAGGAAACAAAAGCTAATTTCTAGGTTATTGTATGAAAAATAGTCCTGGTAACAACAAGAGGAGTCTAATTAACATGAGGTGATTAGAGATTCTAATTATTTCGGAATTAAACCAGTTAACATTTGTACGAAATGCAAACCATGATGAATGACACCTTTGGCTGATGGATTTAAATTGATTTGGAGTATTAATTGTGCATATACTAGTTTGATTCAATTAATATACTAGGTTGTTTAGCCACATGTGTTATATTTCATGATCAATGTAACAAAAAGTGTGTTTGGAATCAAAAGAGGAAACTTACTAACCAGAAATAATGGGAGGAACTCTCTATTTTTGAATTCAACAATTAATATCAATAAGAAATGCAATTCAAAATCAAGGACTCCATTGCCCGTTAAATTGAATGAATTCATCTTATAAGTGGTCTAGGGGCACTTTTTTCATAATTAATATAGTTATTAAGAATCAAACAAAGGTTAATTTCAAGGTTATCCACCTGGATTTAAATAGATTTGGAGTTTTAATCGTGCATATACTTGTTTGATTCAATTAATATACTAGATTGTTTAGCCACCTGTGTTATATTTCTTGATCAATGTATCAAAAAGTGTGTTTGGTATCAAAAGAGAAGGCTTGCTAGCCAAAAACGATGGGAGGAACTCTCTATTTTTGAATTAAACAGTTCATATCAATAAGAAATGCAATTCAAAGTCAAGGACTCCATTGCTTGTTACATTAAATGAATTCATCTTATAAATGGTCTAGGGGCATTTTTTTTTAATGAATATAATTATTTAGAAGGAAAGAAAAGTTAATTTCAAGGTTATTGCATGAAAAATACTCCTGGTAACAACAAGTGGAGCCTAAATAACATGAGGTGATTAGAAATTCTCATTATTTAGGAAGTAAACCAGTTAACATTTGTAGGAAATGCAAACGATAATGAATGGCCCCTTTGGATGATGGATTTAAATAGATTTGGAGTTTTGATGGTGTATATACTTGTTTGATTCAACTAATATACTAGGTTGTTTAGCAACATGTGTTATATTTCATGATCAATGTATCAAAAAGTATGTTTGGAATCAAAAGAGGAGGCTTGCTAGCCAAAAATGATGAGAGGAACTATCTATTTTTGAATTCAACAATTAATATCAATAAGAAATGCAATTGAAAATAAAGGACTCCATTGTTTGTTAAATTGAATGAATTCATCTTATAAATGGACTAGCGGCACTTTTTTCATAATGAATATAGTTATTAAGAAGGAAACAAAAGTTAATTTCAAGGTTATTGTATGAAAAATAGTCCTGGTAACAACAAGAGGAGCCTAATTAACATGGGGTGATTAGAAATTCTCATTATTTAGGAATTAAACCAGTTAACATTTGTACGAAATGCAAACCATGATGAATGACACCTTTGGCTGATGGATTTAAGTAGATTTGGAGTATTAATTGTGCATATACTTGTTTGATTCAATTAATATACTAGGTTGTTTAGCCACATGTGTTATATTTCATGATCAATGTATCAAAAAGTGTGTTTGGAATCAAAAGAGGAAACTTACTAACCAGAAATGATGGGAGGAACTCTCTATTGATGATTTCAAAAATTAATATCAATACGAAATGCAATTCAAAATCATGGACTCCATTGTTTATTAAATTGAATGAATTCATCTTATAAATGGTCTAGGGGCACCTTTTTCATAATGAATATAGTTATTAAGAAGGAAACAAAAGTTAATTTCAAGGTTATTGTATGAAAAATAGTCTTGGTAACAACAAGAGGAGCCTAATTAACATGAGGTGATTAGAAATTCTCATTATTTAGGAATTAAACCATTTAACATTTGTACGAAATGAAAACCATGATGAATGACACCTTTGGCTGATGGATTTAACTAGATTTGGAGTATTAATTGTCCATATACTTGTTTGATTCAATTAATATACTTGGTTGTTCAGCCACATGTGTTACATTGCAAGATCAAGTAGCAAAAAGTGTGTTTGGAATCAAAAGAGGAAACTTACTAACCATAAATGATGGGAGGAACACTCTATTTTTGATTTCGAAAATTAATATCAATAAGAAATGCAATTCAAAATCATGGACTCCATTGTTTATTAAATTTGAATGAATTCATCTTTTAAATGGTCTAGGGGCACTTTTTTCATAACGAATATAGTTATTATGAAGGAAACAAAAGTTAATTTCAAGGTTAGTGCATGAAAAATAGTTCTGGTAACAACAAGAGGAACCTAATTAACATGAGGTGATTAGAAACTCTCATTATTTAGGAATTGAACCATTTAACATTTGTACGAAATGCAAACCATGATGAATGACACCTTTGGCTGATGGATTTAAATAGATTTGGAGTTTTAATCGTGCATATACTTTTTTGATTCAATTAATATACTTGATTGTTTAGCCACCTGTGTTATATTTCATGATCAATATATCAAAAAGTGTGTTTGGAATCAAAAGAGGAGGCTTGCTAGCCAAAAATGATGGGAGGAACTCTCTATTTTTGAATTCAACAATTAATATCAATAAGAAATGCAATTCAAAATCAAGGACTCCATTGGTTGTTAAATTGAATGAATTCATCTTATAAATGGACTAGGGGCACTTTCTCATAATGAATATAGTTATTAAGAAGGAAACAAAAGTTAATTTCAAGGTTAGTGCATGAAAAATACTCCTGGTAACAACTAGAGGAGCCTAAATAACATGAGGTGATTAGAAATTCTCATTATTTAGGAATTAAACCAGTTAACATTTGTACGAAATTCAAACCATGATGAATGACACCATTGGCTGATGGATTTAAGTAGATTTGGAGTATTAATTGTGCATACACTTGTTTGATTCAATTAATATACTAGGTTGTTTAACAACATGTGTTATAGTTCATGATCAATGTATCAAAAAGTGTGTTTGGAATCAAAAGAGGAAACTTACTAACCAGAAATGATGGGAGGAACTCTCTATTTTTGAATTCAACAATTAATATCAATAAGAAATGTAATTCAAAATCATGGACTCCATTGTTTATTAAATTGAATGAATTCATCTTATAAATGGTCTAGGGGCACTTTTTTCATATTGAATATAGTTATTAAGAAGGAAACAAAAGTTAATTTCAATGTTATTGCATTAAAAATAGTCCTGGTAACAACAAGAGGAGCCTAATTAACATGAGGTGATTAGCAATTCTCATTATTTAGGAATTAAACCAGTTAAAATTTGTATGAAATGCAATCGAGAACGAATGGCACCTTTGGACGATGGATTTAAATAGATTTAGAGTTTTGATGGTGTATATACTTGTTTGATTCAATTAATATACTAGGTTGTTTAGCCACATGTGTTACATTTCATGATCAATGTAACAAAAGTGTGTTTGGAATCAAAAGAGGAAACTTACTAATCAGAAATGATGGGAGGAACTCTAAATTTTTGAATTCAAAAATTAATATCAATAAGAAATGCAATTCCAAATCATGGACTCCATTGTTTATTAAATTCAATGAATTCATCTTATAAATGGTCTAGGCGCACTTTTTTCATAATGAATATAGTTTTTAAGAAGGAAACAAAACTTAATTTCAAGGTCATTGTATGAAAAATAGTCCTGGTAACAACAAGAGTAGCCTTATTAACATGAGGTGATTAGAAATTCTCATTATTTAGGAATTAAACCAGTTAACATTTGTACGAACTACAAACCATGATGAATGACACCTTTGGCTGATAGATTTAAGTGGATTTGGAGTATTAATTGTGCATATACTTGTTTGATTCAATTAATATACTAGGTTGTTTAGCCACATGTGTTATATTTCATGATCAATGTATCAAAAAGTGTGTTTGGAATCAAAAGAGGAAACTTACTAACCAGAAATGATGGGAAGAACTCTCTTTTTTTGAATTCAACAATTAATATCAATAAGAAATGCAATTCAAAATCATGGACTCCATTATTTATTAAATTGAATGAATTCATCTTATAAATGGTCTAAGGGCACTTTTTTCAAAATGAATATAGTTATTAAGAAGGAAACAAAAGTTAATTTCAAGGTTATTGTATGGAAAATAGTGCTGGTAACAACATGAGGAGCCTAATTAACATGAGGTGATTAGAAATTCTCATTATTTAGGAATTAAACCAGTTAACATTTGTCCGAAATGCAAACCATGATGAATGACACCTATGGCTGATGGATTTAAGTGGATTTGGAGTTTTAATTGTGCCTATACTTGTTTGATTCAATTAATATACTAGGTTGTTTAACCACATGTGTTATATTTCATGATCAATGTATCAAAAAGTGTGTTTGGAATCAAAAGAGGAAACTTACTAACCAAAAATGATGGGAGGAACTCTCTATTTTTGAATTCAACAATTAATATCAATAAGAAATGCAATTCAAAATCAAGGACTCCATTGCTTGTTAAATTGAATGAATTCGTCTTATAAATGGTCTAGGGGCATTTGTTTCTTAATGAATATAGTTATTTACAACGAAACAAAAGTTAATTTCAAGGTTATTACATGAAAAATACTCCTGGAAACAACAAGAGGAGCCTAAATAACATGAGGTGATTAGAAAATCTCATTATTTAGGAAGTGAAACAGTTAACATTTGTATGAAATGCAAACGATAACGAATGGCACCTTTAGAGGATGGATTTAAATAGATTTGGAGTTTTGATGGTGTATATACTTGTTTGATTCAATTAATATACTAGGTTGTTCAGCCACATGTGTTACATTTCAAGATCAATGTAACAAAAAGTGTGTTTGGAATCAAAAGAGGAAACTTACTAACCAGAAATGATGGGAGGAACTCTCTATTTTTTATTTCAAAAATTAATATCAATAAGAAATGCAATTCAAAATCAAGGACTCCATTGTTTGTTAAATTGAATAAATTCATCTTATAAATGGTCTAGGGGTAGTTTTTTCATAACGAATATAGTTATTAAGAAGGAAACAGAAGTTAATTTCAAGGTTATTGTATGAAAAGTAGTCCTGGTAACAACAAGAGGAGCCTAATTAACTTGAGGTGATTAGAAATTCTCATTATTTAGGAATTAAACCAGTGAACATTTGTACGAAATGCAAACCATGATGAATGACACATTTGGCTGATGGATTTAAATAGATTTGGAGTATTAATTGTGCATATACTGGCTTGATTCAATTAATATACTAGGTTGTTTAGCCACATGTGTTATATTTCATGATCAATGTAACAAAAAGTGTGTTTGGAATCAAGAGAGGAAACTTACTAACTAGAAATGATGGGAGGAACTGTCTATTTTTGAATTCAACAATTAATATCAATAAGAAATGCAATTCAAAATCAAGGACTCCATTGCCTGTTAAATTGAATGAATTGATCTTATAAGTGGTCTAGGGGCACTTTTTTCATAATGAATATAGTTATTAAGAAGGAAACAAAGGTTAATTTCAAGGTTAGTGCATGAAAAATAGTCCTGGTAACAACAAGAGGAGCCTAATTAACATGAGGTGATTAGAAATTCTCATTATTTATAAATTAAACCATTTAACATTTATACTAAATGCAAACCATGATGAATGACACCTTTGGTTGATGGATTTAAATAGATTTGGTGTTTTAATCGTGCATATACTTGTTTGATTCAGTTAATATACTAGATTGTTTAGCCACCTGTGTTATATTTCTTGATCAATGTATCAAAAAGAGTGTTTGGAATCAAAAGAGAAGGCTTGCTAGCCAAAAATGATGGAAGGAACTCTCTATTTTTCAATTCAACAGTTAATATCAATAAGAAAAGCAATTCAAAATCAAGGACTCCATTGCTTGTTAAATTGAATGAATTCATCTTATAAATGGTCTAGGGGCATTTTTTTCTTAATGAATATAATTATTTAGAAGGAAACAAAAGGTAATTTCAATGTTATTGCATGAAAAATACTCCTGGTAACAACAAGAGGAGCCTAAATAACATGAGGTGATTAGAAATTCTCATTATTTAGGAAGTAAACCAGTTAACATTTGTACGAAATGCAAACGATAATGAATGGCCCCTTTGGATGATGGATTTAAATAGATTTGGAGTTTTGATGGTGTATAGACTTGTTTGATTCAAATAATATACTAGGTTGTTTAGCAACATGTGTTATATTTCATGATCAATCTATCAAAAAGTGTGGTTGGAATCAAAAGAGGAGGCTTGCTAGCCAAAAATGATGAGAGGAACTCTCTATTTTTGAATTCAACAATTAATATCAATAAGAAATGCAATTCAAAATCAAGGACTCCATTGTTTGTTAAATTGAATGAATACATCTTATAAATGGACTAGGGGCACTTTTTTCATAATGAATATAGTTATTAAGAAGGAAACAAAAGTTAATTTCAAGGTTATTGTATGAAAAATAGTCCTGGTAACAACAAGAGGAGCCTAATTAACATGAGGTGATTAGAAATTCTCATTATTTAGGAATTAAACCAGTTAACATTTGTACGAAATGCAAACTATGATGAATGACACCTTTGGCTGATGGATTTAAGTAGATTTGGAGTATTAATTGTGCATATACTTGTTTGATTCAGTCCATATACAAGGTTGTTTAGCCACATGTGTTATATTTCATGATCAATGTATCAAAAAGTGTGTTTGGAATCAAAAGAGGAAACTTACTAACCAGAAATGATGGGATAAACTCTCTATTTTTTATTTCAAAAATTAATATCAATAAGAAATGCAATTCAAAATCATGGACTCCATTGTTTATTAAATTGAATGAATTCATCTTATAAATGGTCTAGGGGCACTTTTTTCATAATGAATATAGTTATTAAGAAGGAAACAAAAGTTAATTTCAAGGTTATTGTATGAAAAATAGTCCTGGTAACAACAATAGGAGCCTAACTAACATGAGGTGACTAGAAATTCTCATTATTTAGGAATTAAACCAGTTAACATTTGTACGAAATGCAAACCATGATGAAAGACACCTTTGCCTGATGGATTTAATTAGATTTGGAGTATTAATTGTGAATATGCTTGTTTGATTCAATTAATATGATAGGTTGTTTAGCCACATGTGTTATATTTCATGATCAATGTATCAAAAAGTGTGTTTGGAATCAAAAGAGGAAACCTACTAACCAGAATTGATGGGAGGAACTCTCTATTTTTGATTTCAAAAATTAATATCAATAAGAAATGGAATTCAAAATCATGGACACCATTGTTTATTAAATTGAGTGAATTCATCTTATAAATGGTCTAGGGGCACTTTTTTCATATTGAATATAGTTATTAAGAAGGAAACAAAAGTTAATTTCAAGGTTATTGTATGAAAAATAGTCCTGGTAACAAGAAGAGGAGTCTAATTAACATGAGGTGATTAGAAATTCTCATTATTTAGGAATTAAAAAATTTAACATTTGTACGAAATGCAAATCATGATGAATGACACCTTTGGCTGATGGATTTAACTAGATTTGGAGTATTGATTGTCCATATACTTGTTTGATTCAATTAATATACTAGGTTGTTTAGCCACATGTGTTACATTTCATGATCAATGTAACAAAAAGTGTGTTTGAAATCAAAAGAGGAAACTTACAAACCAGAAATGATGGGAGGAACTCTCTATTTTTGAATTCAACAATTAATATCAATAAGAAATGCAATTCAAAATCATGGACACCATTGTTTATTAAATTGAGTGAATTCATCTTATAAATGGTCTAGGGGCACTTTTTTCATATTGAATATAGTTATTAAGAAGGAAACAAAAGTTTAATTTCAAGGTTATTTGTATGAAAAAAATAGTCCTGGTAACAAGAAGAGGAGTCTAATTAACATGAGGTGATTAGAAATTCTCATTATTTAGGAATTAAAAAATTTAACATTTATACGAAATGCAAACCATGATGAATGACACCTTTGGCTGATGGATTTAACTAGATTTGGAGTATTGATTGTCCATATACTTGTTTGATTCAATTAATATACTAGGTTGTTCAGCCACATGTGTTACATTTCAAGATCAATGTAACAAAAATGTGTTTGGAATCAAAAGAGGAAACTTACTAACCAGAAATGATGGGAGGAACACTCAATTTTTGATTTCAAAAATTAATATCAATAAGAAATGCAATTCAAAATCATGGACTCCATTGTTTATTAAATTGAATGAATTCATCTTATAAATGGTCTAGGGGCACTTTTTTCATATTGAATATAGTTATTAAGAAGGAAACATAAGTTAATTTCGAGATTAGTGCATGAAAAATAGTCCTGGTAACAACAAGAGGAGCCTAATAAACATGAGGTGATTAGCAATTCTCATTATTTAGGAATTGAACCATTTAACATTTGTACGACATCCAAACCATGATGAATGACACCTTTGGCTGATGGATTTAAATAGATTTGGAGTTTTAATCGTGCATATACTTGTTTGATTCAATTAATATACTTGATTGTTTAGCCACCTGTGTTATATTTCATGATCAATATATCAAAAAGTGTGTTTGGAATCAAAAGAGGAGGCTTGCTAGCCAAAAATGATGGGAGGAACTCTCTATTTTTGAATTCAACAATTAATATCAATAAGAAATGCAATTCAAAATCAAGGACTCCATTGCTTGTTAAATTGAATGAATTCATCTTATAAATCGTCTAGGGGCATTTTTTTCTTAATGAATGTAGTTATTTAGCAGGAAACAAAAGTTAATTTCAAGGTTATTGCATGAAAAATACTCCTGGTAACAACAAGAGGAGCCTAATTAACATGAGGTGATTAGAAATTCTCATTATTTAGGAAGTAAATCAGTTAACATTTGTACGAAATGCAAACGATAATGAATGGCCCCTTTGGATGATGGATTTAAATAGATTTGGAGTTTTGATGGTGTATATACTTGTTTGATTCAATTAATATACTAGGTTGTTTAGCAACATGTGTTATATTTCATGATCAATGTATCAAAAAGTGTGTGTGGAATCAAAAGAGGAGGCTTGCTAGCCAAAAATGACGAGAGGAACTCTCTATTTTTGAATTCAACAATTAATATCAATAAGAAATGCAATTCAAAATCAAGGACTCCATTGTTTGTTAAATTGAATGAATTCATCTTATAAATTGTCTAGGTGCACTTTTTTCATATTGAATATAGTTATTAAGAAGGAAACAAAAGTTAATTTCAAGGTTATTGTATGAAAAATAGTCCTGGTAAACAAGAGGAGTCTAATTAACATGAGGTGATTAGCCATTCTCATTATTTAGGAATTGAACCATTTAACATTTGTACGAAATGCAAACCATGATGAATGACACCTTTGGCTGATGGAATGAAATAGATTTGGAGTTTTAATCGTGCATATACTTGTTTGATTCAATTAATATACTTGATTGTTTTGCCACCTGTGTTATATTTCATGATCAATGTATCAAAAAGTGTGTTTGGAATCAAAAGAGGAGGCTTGCTAGCCAAAAATGATGGGAGGAACTCTCTATTTTTGAATTAAACAATTAATGTCAATAACAAATGCAATTCAAAATCAAGGACTCCATTGCCTGTTAAATTGAATGAATTCATCTTATAAGTGGTCTAGGGGCACTTTTTTCATAATGAATATAGTTATTAAGAAGGAAACAAAGGTTAATTTCAAGGTTAGTGCATGAAAAATAGTCCTGGTAACAACAAGAGGAGCCTAATTAACATGAGATGATTAGAAATTCTCATTATTTATGAATTAAACCATCTAACATTTATACTAAATGCAAACCATGATGAATGACACCATTCGCTGATGGATTTAAATAGATTTGGATTTTTAATCGTGCATATACTTGTTTGATTCAATTAATATACTAGGTTGTTTAGCCACCTGTGTTATATTTCTTGATCAATGTATCAAAAAGTGTGTTTGGAATCAAAAGAGAAGGCTTGCTAGCCAAAAACGATGGGAGGAACTCTCTATTTTTGAATTCAACAGTTAATATCAATAAGAAATGCAATTCAAAATCAAGGACTCCATTGCTTGTTAAATTGAATGAATTCATGTTATAAATGGTCTAGGGGCATTTTTTTCTTAATGAATATAATTATTTAGGAGGAAACAAAAGTTAATTTCAAGGTTATTGCATGAAAAATAGTCCTGGTAACAACAAGAGGAGCCTAATTAACATGAGGTGATTTGAAATTCTCATTATTTAGGAATCAAACCAGTTAACATTTCTATGAAATGCAAACCGTGATGAATGACACTTTTGGCTGATGGATTTAAGTAGATTTGGAGTATTAATTGTGCATATACTTGTTTGATTCAATTAATATACTAGGTTATTTAGCCACATGTGTTATATTTCATGATCAATGTATCAAAAAGTGTGTTTGGAATCAAAAGAGGAAACTTACTAACCAGAAATGATGGGAGGAACTCTCTATTTTTGATTTCAAAAATTAATATCAATAAGAAATGCAATTCAAAATCATGGACTCCATTGTTTATTAAATTGAATGAATTCATCTTATAAATGGTCTAGGGGCACTTTTTTCATATTGAATATAGTTATTAAGAAGGAAACAAAAGTTAATTTCAAGGTTATTGTTTGAAAAATAGTCTTGGTAACAATAAGAGGAGCCTAATTAACTTGAGGTGATTAGCAATTCTCATTATTTAGGAATTAATCCAGTTAAAATTTGTACGAAATGCAATCGAGAACAAATGGCACCTTTGGAGGATGGATTTAAATAGATTTGGAGTTTTGATGGTGTATATACTTGTTTGATTCAATTAATATACTAGGTTGTTTCGCCACATGTGTTACATTTCATGATCAATGTAGCAAAAAGTGTGTTTGGAATCAAAAGAGGAAACTTACTAATCATAAATGATGGGAGGAACTCTCTATTTTTGAATTCAAAAATTAATATCAATAAGAAATGCAATTCAAAATCATGGACTCCATTGTTTTTTAAAGTGAATGAATTCATCTTATAAATGGTCTAGGGTCACTTTTTTCATAATGAATACAGTTATTAAGAAGGAAACAAAACTCTATTTCAAGGTTATTGTCTGAAAAATAGTCCTGGTAACAACAAGAGGAGCCTAATTAACATGAGGTGATTTGAAATTCTCATTATTTAGGAATTAAACCAGTTAACATTTGTACGAAATGCAAACCATGATGAATGACACCTTTGGCTGATGGATTTAAGTGGATTTGGAGTATTAATTGTGCATATACTTGTTTGATTCAATTAATATACTAGGTTGTTTCGCCACATGTGTTACATTTCATGATCAATGTAACAAAAAGTGTGTTTGGAATCAAAAGAGGAAACTTACTAACCAGAAATGATGGGAGGAACTCTCTATTTTTGAATTCAAAAATTAATATCAATAAGAAATGCAATTCAAAATCATGGACACCATTGTTTATTAAATTGAATGAATTCATCTTATAAATGATCTAGGGGCACTTTTTTCATAATGAAAATAGTTATTAAGAAGGAAACAAAAGTTAATTTCAAGGTTATTGGATGAAAAATAGTCCTGGTAACAACAAGAAGAGTCTAATTAACATGATGTGATTAGAAATTTTAATTATTTAGGAATTAAACCATTTAACATTTGTACGAAATGCAAAGCATGATGAATGACACCTTTGGCTGATGGATTTATGTAGATTTGGAGTACTAATTGTCCATATACTTGTTTGACTCAATTAATATACTAGGTTGTTTAGTAACATGTGTTATATTTCATGATCAATTCAACAAAACGTGTGTTTGGACACAAAAGAGGAAATTTTCTAACCGGATATGATGAGAGGAACTCTCTATTTTTGAATTCAACAATTAATATCAATAAGAAATGCAATTCAAAATCATGGACTCCATTGTTTATTAAATTGAATGAATTCATCTTATAAGTGGTCTAGGGGCACTTTTTTCATAATGAATATAGTTATTTAGAAGGAAACAAAGGTTGATTTCATGGTTAGTGCATGAAAAATAGTCATGATAATAACAAGAGGAGCCTAATTAACATGAGGTGATTAGAAATTCTTAGTATTTATGAATTAAACCATTTAACATTTGTACTAAATGCAAACCATGATGAATGACACCTTTGGCTGATGGATTTAAATAGATTTGGAGTATTAACTGTTCATATACTTGTTTGATTCAATTAATATACTAGGTTGTTCAGCCACATGTGTTACATTTCAAGATCAATGTAACAAAAAGTGTGTTTGGACACAAAAGAGGAAATTTTCTAACCAGATATGATGGGAGGAACTCTCTATTTTTGAATTCAACAATTAATATCAATAAGAAATGCAATTCAAAATGATGGACTCCATTGTTTATTAAATTGAATGAATTCATCTTATAAATGGTCTAGGGGCACTTTTTCCATTATGAATATAGTTATTAAGAAGGAAACAAAAGTTAATTTCAAGGTTAGTGCATGAAAAATAGTCCTGGTAACAACAAGAGGAGCCTAATTAACATGAGGTGATTAGAAATTCTCATTATTTAGGAAGTAAACCAGTTAACATTTGTACGAAATGAAAACGATAAAGAATGGCACCTTTGGATGATGGATTTAAATAGATTTGGAGTTTTGATGGTGTCTATACTTTTTTGATTCAATAAATATACTTGATTGTTTAGCTACATGTGTTATATTTCAAGATCAATGTATCAAAAAGTGTGTTTGGAATCAAAAGAGGAGGCTTGCTAGCCAAAAATGAGGAGAGGAACACTCTATTTTTCAATTCAACAATTAATATCAATAAGAAACGCAATTCAAAATCAAGGACTCCATTGTTTGTTAAATTGAATGAGTTCATCTTATAAATGGTCTAGGGGCAGTTTTTTCATAACGAATATAGTTATTAAGAAGGAAACAAAAGTTAATTTCAAGGTTATTGTATGAAAAGTAGTCCTGGTAACAACAAGAGGAGCCTAATTAACATGAGGCGATTAGAAATTCTCATTATTTAGGAATTAAACCATTTAACATTTCTACTAAATGCAAACCATGATGAATGACACCATTGGCTGATGGATTTAAATAGATTTGGAGTTTTAATCGTGCATATACTTGTTTGATTCTGTTAATATACTAGATTGTTTAGCCACCTGTGTTATATTTCTTGATCAATGTATCAAAAAGTGTGTTCGGAATCAGAAGAGAAGGCTTGCTAGCCAAAAACGATGGGAGGAACTCTCTATTTCTGAATTCAACAGTTAATATCAATAAGAAATGCAATTCAAAATCAAGGACTCCATTGCTTGTTAAATTGAATGAATTCATCTTATAAATGGTCTAGGGGCATTTTTTTCTTAATGAATATAATTATTTAGAAGGAAACAAAAGTTAATTTCAAGGTTATTGCATGAAAAATACTCCTGGTAACAACAAGAGGAGCCTAAATAACATGAGGTGATTAGAAATTCTCATTATTTAGGAAGTAAACCAGTTAACATTTGTACGAAATGCAAACGATAATGAATGGCCCCTTTGGATGATGGATTTAAATAGATTTGGAGTTTTGATGGTGTATACACTTGTTTGATTCAATTAATATACTAGGTTGTTTAGCAACATGTGTTATATTTCATGAACAATGTATCAAAAAGTGTGTGTGGAATCAAAAGAGGAGGCTTGCTAGCCAAAAATGACGAGAGGAACTCTCTATTTTTGAATTCAACAATTAATATCAATAAGAAATGCAATTCAAAATCAAGGACTCCATTGTTTGTTAAATTGAACGAATTCATCGTATAAATGGTCTAGGGGCACTTTTTTCATATTGAATATAGTTATAAAGAAGGAAACAAAAGTTAATTTCAAGGTTATTGTATGAGAAATTGTCCTGGTAACAACAAGAGGAGTCTAATTAACATGAGGTGATTAGCAATTCTCATTATTTAGGAATTGAACCATTTAACATTTGTACGAAATGCAAACCATGATGCATGACACCTTTGGCTGATGGATTTAAATAGATTTGGAGTTTTAATCGTGCATATACTTGTTTGATTCAGTTAATATACTTGACTGTTTAGCCACCTGTGATATATTTCATGATCAATGTATCAAAAAGTGTGTTTGGAATCAAAAGAGGAGGCTGGCTAGACAAAAACGATGGGAGGAACTCTCTATTCTTCAATTCAACAATTAATATCAGTAAGAAATGCAATTCAAAATCAAGGACTCCATTGCTTGTTAAATTGAATGAATTCGTCTTATAAATGGAATAGCGGCATTTTTTTTTGTTAATGAATATAGTTATTTAGAAGGAAACAAAAGTTAATTTCAAGGTTATTCCATGAAAAATACCCCTGGTAACAACAAAAGGAGCCTAAATAACATGAGGTGATTAGAAATTCTCATTATTTAGGAAGTAGACTAGTTAACATTTGTATGAAATGCAAACGATAATGAATGGCGCCATTGGATGATGGATTTAATTAGATTTGGAGTTTTGATGGTGTCTATACTTGTTTGATTCAATTAATATACTAGGTTGTTTAGCCACATGTGTTACATTTGATGATCAATGTAACAAAAAGTTTGTTTGGAATCAAAAGAGGAAACTTACTAACTAGAAATGATGGGTGGAACTATCTATTTTTGAATTCAACAATTAATATCAATAAGAAATGCAATTCAAAATCAAGGACCCCATTGCTTGTTAAATTGAATGAATTCGTCTTGTAAATGGTGTAGGGGCATTTTTTTCTTAATGAATATAGTTATTTAGAAGGAAACAAAAGTTAATTTCAAGGTTATTGTATGAAAAATACTCCTGGTAACAACAAGAGGAGCCTAAATAACATGAGGTGATTAGAAATTCTCATTATTTAGGAAGTAAACTAGTTAACATTTGTACGAAATGCAAACGATAATGAATGGCACCTTTGGAGGATGGATTTAAATAGATTTGGAGTTTTTATGGTGTATATACTTGTTTAATTCAATTAATATACTAGGTTGTTCAGCCACATGTGTTACATTTCAAGATCAAGGTAACAAAAAGTGTGTGTGGAATCAAAAGTGGAGGCTTGCTAGCCAAAAATGACGAGAGGAACTCTCTATTTTTGAATTCAACAATTAATATCAATAAGAAATGCAATTCAAAATCAAGGACTCCATTGTTTGTTAAATTGAATGAATTCATCGTATAAATGGTCTAGGGGCACTTTTTTCATATTGAATATAGTTATAATGAAGTAAACAAAGGTTAATTTCAAGGTTATTGTATGAAAAATAGTCCTGGTAACAACAAGAGGAGTCTAATTAACATGAGGTCATTAGCAATTCTCATTATTTAGGAATTGAACCATTTAACATTTGTACGAAATGCAAACCATGATGCATGACACCTTTGGCTGATGGATTTAAATAGATTTGGAGTTTTAATCGTGCATATACTTGTTTGATTCAGTTAATATACTTGACTGTTTATCCACCTGTGATATATTTCATGATCAATGTATCAAAAAGTGTGTTTGGAATCAAAAGAGGAGGCTGGCTAGACTAAAACGATGGGAGGAACTCTCTATTTTTCAATTCAAAAATTAATATTAGTAAGAAATGCAATTCAAAATCAAGGACTCCATTGCATGTTAAATTGAATGAATTCGTCTTATAAATGATCGAGGGGCATTTTTTTTCTTAATGAATATAGCTATTTAGAAGGAAACAAAAGTTAATTTCAAGGTTATTGCATGAAAAATACTCTTGGTAACAACAAAAGGAGCCTAAATAACATGAGGTGATTAGAAATTCTCATTATTTAGGAAGTAGACTAGTTAACATTTGTACGAAATGCAAACGATAATGAATGGCACCATTGGATGATGGATTTAATTAGATTTGGAGTTTTGATGGTGTCTATTCTTGTTTGATTCAATTAATATACTAGGTTGTTTCGCCACATGTGTTACATTTCATGATCAATGTAACAAAAAGTTTGTTTGGAATCAAAAGAGGAAACTTACTAACTAGAAATGATGGGTGGAACTCTCTATTTTTGAATTCAACAATTAATATCAATAAGAAATGCAATTCAAAATCATGGACTCCATTGTTTATTAAATTGAATGAATTCATCTTATAAATGGTCTAGGGGCACTTTTTCCATAATGAATATAGTTATTAAGAAGAAAACAAAAGTTAATTTCAAGGTTAGTGCATGAAAAATAGTCCTGGTAACAACAAGAGGAGCCTAATTAACATGAGGTGATTAGAAATTCTCATTATTTAGGAATTAAACCGTCCAACATTTGTACGAAATGCAACCATGATGAATGACACCTTTGGCTGATGGATTTAAATATATTTGGAATTTTAATCGTGCATATACTTGTTTGATTCAGTTAATATACTTGACTGTTTAGCCACCTGTGTTATGTTTCATGATCAATGTATCAAAAAGTGTCTTTGGAATCAAAAGATGAGGCTGGCAATACAAAAACGATGGGAGGAACTCTCTATTTTTGAATTCAACAATTAATGTCAATAAGAAATGCAATTCAAAATCAAGGACTCCATTGCTTGTTAAATTGAATGAATTCGTCTTATAAATGGTCTAGGGGCATTTTTTTCTTAATGAATATAGTTATTTAGAAGGAAACAAAAGTTAATTTCAAGGTTATTGCATGAAAAATACTCCTGGTAACAACAAAAGGAGCCTAAATAACATGAGGTAATTAGAAATTCTCATTATTTAGGAAGTAAACCAGTTAACATTTGTACGAAATGCAAACGATAATGAATGGCACCATTGGATGATGGATTTAAATAGATTTGGAATTTTGATGGTGTCTATACTTGTTTGATTCAATTAATATAATAGGTTGTTTCGCCACATGTGTTACATTTCATGATCAATGTAACAAAAGGTGTGTTTGGAATCAAAAGAGGAAACTTACTAATCAGAAATGATGGGAGGAACTCTCTATTTTTGAATTCAACAATTAATATCAATAAGAAATGCAATTCAAAATCAAGGACCCCATTGCTTGTTAAATTGAAAGAATTCGTCTTATAAATGGTCTAGGGGCATTTTTTTCTTAATGAATATAGTTATTTAGATGGAAACAAAAGTTAATTTCATGGTTATTGTATGAAAAATACTCCTTGTAACAACAAGAGGAGCCTAAATAACATGAGGTGATTAGAAATTCTCGTTATTTAGGAAGTAAACCAGTTAACATTTTTACGAAATGCAAACGATAACGAATGGCACCTTTGGAGGATGGATTTAAATAGATTTGGAGTTTTGATGGTGTATATACTTGTTTGATTCAATTAATATACTAGGTTGTTCAGCCACATGTGTTACATTTCAAGATCAATGTAACAAAAAGTGTGTTTGGAATCAAAAGAGGAAACTTACTAACCAGAAATGATGGGAGGAACTCTCTATTTTTTATTTCAAAAATTAATATCAATAAGAAATGCAATTCAAAATCATGGACTCCATTGTTTATTAAATTGAATGAATTCATCTTATAAAAGGTCTAGGGGCACTTTTTTCATATTGAATATAGTTATTAAGAAGGAAACAAAAGTTAATTTCAAGGTTAGTGCATGAAAAATAGTCCTGGTAACAACAAGAGCAGCCTAATTAACATGAGGTGATTAGAAATTCTCATTATTTAGGAAGTAAACCAGTTAACATTTGTACGAAATGCAAACGATAACGAATGGCACCTTTGGAGCATGGATTTAAATAGATTTGGAGTTTTGATGGTGTCTATACTTGTTTGATTCAATTAATATAATAGGTTGTTTCGCCACATGTGTTACATTTCATGATCAATGTAACAAAAGGTGTGTTTGGAATCAAAAGAGGAAACTTACTAATCAGAAATGATGGGAGGAACTCTCTATTTTTGAATTCAACAATTAATATCAATAAGAAATGCAATTCAAAATCAAGGACCCCATTGCTTGTTAAATTGAAAGAATTCGTCTTATAAATGGTCTAGGGGCATTTTTTTCTTAATGAATATAGTTATTTAGATGGAAACAAAAGTTAATTTCATGGTTATTGTATGAAAAATACTCCTTGTAACAACAAGAGGAGCCTAAATAACATGAGGTGATTAGAAATTCTCGTTATTTAGGAAGTAAACCAGTTAACATTTTTACGAAATGCAAACGATAACGAATGGCACCTTTGGAGGATGGATTTAAATAGATTTGGAGTTTTGATGGTGTATATACTTGTTTGATTCAATTAATATACTAGGTTGTTCAGCCACATGTGTTACATTTCAAGATCAATGTAACAAAAAGTGTGTTTGGAATCAAAAGAGGAAACTTACTAACCAGAAATGATGGGAGGAACTCTCTATTTTTTATTTCAAAAATTAATATCAATAAGAAATGCAATTCAAAATCATGGACTCCATTGTTTATTAGATTGAATGAATTCATCTTATAAATGGTCTAGGGGCACTTTTTTCATATTGAATATAGTTATTAAGAAGGAAATAAAAGTTAATTTCAAGGTTAGTGCATGAAAAATAGTCCTGGTAACAACAAGAGCAGCCTAATTAACATGAGGTGATTAGAAATTCTCATTATTTAGGAAGTAAACCAGTTAACATTTGTACGAAATGCAAACGATAACGAATGGCACCTTTGGAGCATGGATTTAAATAGATTTGGAGTTTTGATGGTGTCTATACTTGGTTGATTCGATTAATATACTAGGTTGTTTAGATACATGTATTACATTTCATGATCAATGTAACAAAAAGTGTGTTTGGAATCAAAAGAGGAAACTTACTAACGAGAAATGATGGGAGGAACTCTCTATTTTTGAATTCAAAAATTAATATCAATAAGAAATGCAATTCAAAATCATGGACTCCATTGTTTATTAAATTGAATGAATTCATCTTATAAATGGTCTAGGGGCACTTTTTCAATAATGAATATAGTTATTAAGAAGGAAACAAAAGTTAATTTCAAGGTTAGTGCATGAAAAATAGTCCTGGTAACAACAAGAGGAGCCTAATTAACATGAGGTGATTAGAAATTCTCATTATTTAGGAATTAAACCGTTTAACATTTGTACGGAATGCAACCATGATGAATGACACCTTTGGCTGATGGATTTAAATATATTTGGAATTTTAATCGTGCATATACTTGTTTGATTCAGTTAATATACTTGACTATTTAGCCACCTGTGTTATGTTTCATGATCAATGTATCAAAAAGTGTGTTTGGAATCAAAAAAGGAGGCTGGCTATACAAAAACGATGGGAGGAACTCGCTATTTTTGAATTCAGTAATTAATGTCAATAAGAAATGCAGTTCAAAATCAAGGACTCCATTGCTTGTTAAATTGAATGAATTCGTCTTATAAATGGTCTAGGGGCATTTTTTTCTTAATGAATATAGTTATTTAGAAGGAAACAAAAGTTAATTTCAAGGTTATTGCATGAAAAATACTCCTGGTAACAACAAAAGGAGCCTAAATAACATGAGGTGATTAGAAATTCTCATTATTTAGGAAGTAAACCTGTTAACATTTGTACAAAATGCAAACGATAATGCACCATTGGATGATGGATTTAAATAGATTTAGAGTTTTGATGGTGTCTATACTTGTTTGATTCAATTAATATACTAGGTTGTTTCGCCACATGTGTTACATTTCATGATAAATATAACAAAAAGTGTGTTTGGAATCAAAAGAGGAAACTTACTAATCAGAAATGATGGGAGGAACTCTCAATTTTTGAATTCAAAAATTAATATCCATAAGAAATGCAATTCAAAATAATGGACTCCATTGTTTATTAAATTGAATGAATTCATCTTATAAATGATTTAGGGGCACTTTTTTCATAATGAATATAGTTATTAAGAAGGAAACAAAAGTTAATTTCAAGGTTATTGTATGAAAAGTAGTCCTGATAACAACAAGAGGAGTCTAATTAACATGAGGTGATCAGAAATTCTCATTATTTAGAAAGTAAACCAGTTAACATTTGTACAAAATGCAAACGATAAAGAATGGCACCTTTGGAAGATGGATATAAATAGATTTGGAGTTTTGATGGTGTCTATACTTGTTTGATTCAATTAATATACTTCATTGTGTAGCCACATGTGTTATATTTCATGATCAATGTATCAAAAAGTGTGTTTGGAATCAAAATAGGAGGCTTGCTAGCCAAAACTGATGAGTGGAACTCTCTATTTTTAAATTCAACAATTAATATCAATAAGAAATGCAATTCAAAATCAAGGACTCCATTGTTTGTTAAATTGAATGAATTCATCTTATAAATGGTCTAGGGGCAGTTTTTTCATAACGAATATAGTTATTAAGAAGGAAACAAAAGTTAATTTCAAGGTTATTGTATGAAAAGTAGTCCTGGTAACAACAAGAGGAGCCTAATTAACATGAGGTGATTAGAAATTCTCATTATTTAGAAATTAAACCAGTTAACATTTGTACGAAATGCAAACCATGATGAATGACACCTTTGGCTGAAGGATTTAAATAGATTTGGAGTATTAATTGTGCATATACTTGTTTGATTCAATTAATATACTAGGTTGTTTAGCCACCTGTATTATATTTCATGATCAATGTATCAAAAAGTGTGTTTGGAATCAAAAGAGGAGGCTGGCTAGACAAAAACGATGGGAGGAACTCTTTATTTTTGAATTCGACAGTTAATATCAATAAGAAATGCAATTCAAAATCAAGGACTCCATTGCTTGTTAAATTGAATGAATTCATCTTATAAATGGTCTAGGGGCATTTTTTTCTTAATGAATCTAATTATTTAGAAGGAAACAAAAGTTAATTTCAAGGTTATTGCATGAAAAATACTCCTGGTAACAACAAGAGGAGCCTAAATAACATGAGGTGATTAGAAATTCTCATTATTAAGGAATTAAACCAGTTAACATTTGTAGGAAATGCCAACAATAACGAATGGCACCTTTGGATGTTGGATTTAAAAAGATTTGGAGTTCTAATGGTGTATATACTTGTTTGATTGAATTAATATACTAGGTTGTTTAGCCACATGTGTTACATTTCATGATCAATGTGACAAAAAGTGTGTTTGGAATCAAAAGAGGAAACTTACCAACCAAAAATGATGGGAGGAACTCTCTATTTTTGAATTCAACAATTAATATCAATAAGAAATGCATTTTTTTCTTAATGAATCTAATTATTTAGAAGGAAACAAAAGTTAATTTCAAGGTTATTGCATGAAAAAAAACTCCTGGTAACAACAAGAAGACCCTAAATAACATGAGGTGATTAGAAATTCTCATTATTTAGGAAGTAAACCAGTTAACATTTGTACGAAATGCAAACGATAACGAATGGCACCTTTGGAGGATGGATTTAAATAGATTTGGAGTTTTGATGGTGTATATACTTGTTTGATTCAATTAATATACTAGGTTGTTCAGCCACATGTGTTACATTTCAAGATCAATGTAACAAAAAGTGTGTTTGGAATCAAAAAAGGAGGCTGGCTATACAAAAACGATGGGAGGAACTCTTTATTTTTGAATTCAGCAATTAATGTCAATAAGAAATGCAATTCAAAATCAAGGACTCCATTGCTTGTTAAATTGAATGAATTCGTCTTATAAATGGTCTAGGGGCATTTTTTTCTTAATGAATATAGTTATTTTGAAGGAAACAAAATTTAATTTCAAGGTTATTGCATGAAAAATACTCCTGGTAACAACAAAAGGAGCCTAAATAACATGAGGTGATTAGAAATTCTCATTATTTAGGAAGTAAACCTGTTAACATTTGTACGAAATGCAAACGATAACGAATGGCACCTTTGGAGGATGGATTTAAATAGATTTGGAGTTTTGATGGTGTATATACTTGTTTGATTCAATTAACATACTAGGTTGTTTAGCCACATGTGTTACATTTCAAGATCAATGTAACAAAAAGTGTGTTCGGAATCGAAAGAGGAAACTTACTAACCAGAAATGATGGGAGGAACTCTCTATTTTTTATTTCAAAAATTAATATCAATAAGAAATGCATTTCAAAATCATGGACTCCATTGTTTATTAAATTGAATGAATTCATCTTATAAATGGTCTAGGGGCAATTTTTTCATATTGAATATAGTTATTAAGAAGGAAACAAAAGTTAATTTCAAGGTTAGTGCATGAAAAATAGTCCTGGTAACAACAAGAGGATCCTAATTAACATGAGGTGATTAGAAATTCTCATTATTTAGGAAGTAAACCAGTTAACATTTGTACGAAATGCAAACGATAACGAATGGCACCTTTGGAGCATGGATTTAAATAGATTTGAAGTTTTGATGGTGTCTATACTTGGTTGATTCGATTAATATACTAGGTTGTTTAGATACATGTGTTACATTTCATGATCAATGTAACAAAAAGTGTGTTTGGAATCAAAAGAGGAAACTTACTAACTAGAAATGATGGGAGGAACTCTCTATTTTTTATTTCAAAAATTAATATCAATAAGAAATGTAATTCAAAATCATGGACTCCATTGTTTATTAAATTGAATGAATTCATCTTATAAATGGTCTAGGGGCACTTTTTCCATAATGAAAATAGTTATTAAGAAGGAAACAAAAGTTAATTTCAAGGTTAGTACATGAAAAATAGTCCTGGTAACAACAAGAGGAGCCTAATTAACATGAGGTGATTAGAAATTCTCATTATTTAGGAATTAAACCGTTTAACATTTGTACGAAATGCAACCATGATGAATGACACCTTTGGCTGATGGATTTAAATATATTTGGAAATTTAATCGTGCATATACTTGTTTGATTCAGTTAATATACTTGACTGTTTAGCCACCTGTGTTATGTTTCCTGATCAATGTATCAAAAAGTGTGTTTGGAATCAAAAAAGGAGGCTGGCTATACAAAAACGATGGGAGGAACTCTTTATTTTTGAATTCAGCAATTAATGTCAATAAGAAATGCAATTCAAAATCAAGGACTCCATTGCTTGTTAAATTGAATGAATTCGTCTTATAAATGGTCTAGGGGCATTTTTTTTTTAATGAATATAGTTATTTTGAAGGAAACAAAATTTAATTTCAAGGTTATTGCATGAAAAATACTCCTGGTAACAACAAAAGGAGCCTAAATAACATGAGGTGATTAGAAATTCTCATTATTTAGGAAGTAAACCTGTTAACATTTGTACGAAATGCAAACGATAACGAATGGCACCTTTGGAGGATGGATTTAAATAGATTTGGAGTTTTTATGGTGTATATACTTGTTTGATTCAATTAATATACTAGTTTGTTCAGCCACATGTGTTACATTTCAAGATCAATGTAACAAAAAGTGTGTTTGGAATCAAAAGAGGAAACTTACTAACCAGAAATGATGAGAGGAACTCTCTATTTTTGATTTCAAAAATTAATATCAATAAGGAATGCAATTCAAAATCATGGACTCCATTGTTTATTAAATTGAATGAATTCATCTTATAAATGGTCTAGGGGCACTTTTTCCATAATGAATATAGTTATTAAGAAGGAAACAAAAGTTAATTTCAAGGTTAGTGCATGAAAAATAGTCCTGGTAACAACAAGAGGAGCCTAATTAACATGAGGTGATTAGAATTTCTCATTATTAAGGAATTAAACCAGTTGACATTTGTAGGAAATGCCAACGATAACAAATGGCACCTTTGGATGTTGGATTTAAAAAGATTTGGAGTTCTAATGGTGTATATACTTGTTTGATTGAATTAATATACTAGGTTGTTTAGCCACATGTGTTACATTTCATGATCAATGTGACAAAAAGTGTGTTTGGAATCAAAAGAGGAAACTTACCAACCAAAAATGATGGGAGGAACTCTCTATTTTTGAATTCAACAATTAATATCAATAAGAAATGCAATTCAAAATCTTGGACTCCATTGTTTATTAAATTGAATGAATTCATCTGATAAATGGTCTAGGGGCACTTTTTTCATGATGAATATAGTTATTTAGAAGGAAACAAACGTTAATTTCAAGGTTAGTGCATGAAAAATAGTCCTGGTAACAACAAGATGAGCCTAATTAACATGAGGTGATTAGAAATTCTCATTATTTAGGAATTAAACCATTTTACATTTGTACGAAATGCAAACCATGATGAATGACACCTTTGGCTGATGGATTTAAATAGATTTGGAATTTTAACCGTGCATATACTTGTTTGATTCAATTAATATACTTGATTGTTTAGCCACCTGTGTTATATTTCATGATCAATGTATCAAAAAGTGTTTTTGGAATCAAAAGAGGAGGCTTGCTAGCCAAAAACGATGGGAGGAACGCTCTATTTTTGAATTCAACAATTAATATCAATAAGAAATGCAATTCAAAATCAAGGACTCCATTGCTTGTTAAATTGAATGAATTCATTTTATAAATGGTCTAGGGGCAATTTTTTCTCAATGAATATAATTATTTAGAAGGAAACAAAAGTTAATTTCAAGGTTATTGCATGAAAAAAAACTCCTGGTAACAACAAGAAGACCCTAAATAACATGAGGTGATTAGAAATTCTCATTATTTAGGAAGTAAACCAGTTAACATTTGTACGAAATGCAAACGATAACGAATGGCACCTTTGGAGGATGGATTTAAATAGATTTGGAGTTTTGATGGTGTATATACTTGTTTGATTCAATTAATATACTAGGTTGTTCAGCCACATGTGTTACATTTCAAGATCAATGTAACAAAAAGTGTGTTTGGAATCAAAAAAGGAGGCTGGCTATACAAAAACGATGGGAGGAACTCTTTATTTTTGAATTCAGCAATTAATGTCAATAAGAAATGCAATTCAAAATCAAGGACTCCATTGCTTGTTAAATTGAATGAATTCGTCTTATAAATGGTCTAGGGGCATTTTTTTCTTAATGAATATAGTTATTTTGAAGGAAACAAAATTTAATTTCAAGGTTATTGCATGAAAAATACTCCTGGTAACAACAAAAGGAGCCTAAATAACATGAGGTGATTAGAAATTCTCATTATTTAGGAAGTAAACCTGTTAACATTTGTACGAAATGCAAACGATAACGAATGGCACCTTTGGAGGATGGATTTAAATAGATTTGGAGTTTTGATGGTGTATATACTTGTTTGATTCAATTAATATACTAGGTTGTTCAGCCACATGTGTTACATTTCAAGATCAATGTAACAAAAAGTGTGTTTGGAATCAAAAGAGGAAACTTACTAACGAGAAATGATGGGAGGAACTCTCTATTTTTTTTTTCAAAAATTAATATCAATAAGAAATGCATTTCAAAATCATGGACTCCATTGTTTATTAAATTGAATGAATTCATCTTATAAATGGTCTAGGGGCACTTTTTTCATATTGAATATAGTTATTAAGAAGGAAACAAAAGTTAATTTCAAGGTTAGTGCATGAAAAATAGTCCTGGTAACAACAAGAGGAGCCTAATTAACATGAGGTGATTAGAAATTCTCATTATTTAGGAAGTAAAACAGTTAACATTTGTACGAAATGCAAACGATAACGAATGGCACCTTTGGAGCATGGATTTAAATAGATTTGGAGTTTTGATGGTGTCTATACTTGGTTGATTCGATTAATATACTAGGTTGTTTAGATACATGTGTTACATTTCATGATCAATGTAACAAAAAGTGTGTTTGGAATCAAAAGAGGAAACTTACTAACTAGAAATGATGGGAGGAACTCTCTATTTTTTATTTCAAAAATTAATATCAATAAGAAATGTAATTCAAAATCATGGACTCCATTGTTTATTAAATTGAATGAATTCATCTTATAAATGGTCTAGGGGCACTTTTTCCATAATGAAAATAGTTATTAAGAAGGAAACAAAAGTTAATTTCAAGGTTAGTGCATGAAAAATAGTCCTGGTAACAACAAGAGGAGCCTAATTAACATGAGGTGATTAGAAATTCTTATTATTTAGGAATTAAACCGTTTAACATTTGTACGAAATGCAACCATGATGAATGACACCTTTGGCTGATGGATTTAAATATATTTGGAATTTTAATCGTGCATATACTTGTTTGATTCAGTTAATATAGTTGACTGTTTAGCCACCTGTGTTATGTTTCATGATCAATGTATCAAAAAGTGTGTTTGGAATCCAAAAAGGAGGCTGGCTATACAAAAACGATGGGAGGAACTCCCTATTTTTGAATTCAGCAATTAATGTCAATAAGAAATGCAATTCAAAATCAAGGACTCCATTGCTTGTTAAATTGAATGAATTCGTCTTATGCATGGTCTAGGGGCATTTTTTTCTTAATGAATATAGTTATTTTGAAGGAAACAAAATTTAATTTCGAGGTTATTGCATGAAAAATACTCCTGGTAACAACAAAAGGAGCCTAAATAACATGAGGTGATTAGAAATTCTCATTATTTAGGAAGTAAACCTGTTAACATTTGTACGAAATGCAAACGATAACGAATGGCACCTTTGGAGGATGGATTTAAATAGATTTGGAGTTTTGATGGTGTATATACTTGTTTGATTCAATTAATATACTAGGTTGTTCAGCCACATGTGTTACATTTCAAGATCAATGTAACAAAAAGTGTGTTCGGAATCAAAAGAGGAAACTTACTAACCAGAAATGATGGGAGGAACTCTCTATTTTTTATTTCAAAAATTAATATCAAAAAGGAATGCAATTCAAAATCATGGACTCCATTGTTTATTAAATTGAATAAATTCATCTTATAAATGGTCTAGGGGCACTTTTTCCATAATGAATATAGTTATTAAGAAGGAAACAAAAGTTAATTTCAAGGTTAATGCATGAAAAATAGTCCTGGTAACAACAAGAGGAGCCTAATTAACATGAGGTGATTAGAAATTCTCAATATTTAGGAATTAAACCGTTTAACATTTGTACGAAATGCAAACCATGATGAATGACACCTTTGGCTGATGGATTTAAATAGATTTGGAATTTTAACCATGCATATACTTGTTTGATTCAATTAATATACTTGATTGTTTAGCCACCTGTGTTATATTTCATGATCAATGTATCAAAAAGTGTTTTTGGAATCAAAAGAGGAGGCTTGCTAGCCAAAAACGATGGGAGGAACGCTCTATTTTTGAATTCAACAATTAATATCAATAAGAAATGCAATTCAAAATCAAGGACTCCATTGCTTGTTAAATTGAATGAATTCATCATATAAATGGTCTAGGGGCATTTTTTTCTTAATGAATATAGTTATTTAGAAGGAAACAAAAGTTAATTTCAAGGATAGTGCATGAAAAATAGTCCTGGTAACAACAAGATGAGCCTAATTAACATGAGGTGATTAGAAATTCTCATTATTTAGGAATTAAACCATTTTACATTTGTACGAAATGCAGACCATGATGAATGACACCTTTGGCTGATGGATTTAAATAGATTTGGAGTTTTAACCGTGCATATACTTGTTTGATTCAATTAATATACTTGATTGTTTAGCCACCTGTGTTATATTTCATGATCAATGTATGAAAAAGTGTGTTTGGAATCGAAAGAGGAGGCTTGCTAGCCAAAAACGATAGAACGAACTCTCTATTTTTTAATTCAACAATTAATATCAATAAGAAATGCAATTCAAAATCAAGGACTTCATTGCTTGTTAAATTGAATGAATTCACATTATAAATGGTTTAGGGGCATTTTTCTCTTAATGAATATAGTTATTTAGAAGGAGAAAAAAGTTAATTTCAAGGTTGTTGCATGAAAAATACTCCTGGTAACAACAAGAGGAGCCTAAATAACATGAGGTGATTAGAAATTTCCATTATTTAGGAATTAAACCAGTTAACATTTGTACGAAATGCAAACCATGAGGAATGACACCTTTGGCCGATGGATTTAAACAGATTTGGAGTTTTAATCGTGTATATACTTGTTTGATTCAACTAATATACTAGGTTGTTTAGCCACCTATGTTATATTTCATGATCAATTTATCAAAAAGTGTCTTTGGAATCAAAAGTGGAGGCTTGCTAGCCAAAAATGATGAGAGGAACTCTCTATTTTTAAATTCAACAATTAATATCAATAAGAAATGCAATTCAAAATCAAGGACTCCATTGTTTGTTAAATTGAATGAATTCATCTTATAAATGGTCTAGGGGCATTTTTTTTCTTAATGAATATAGTTATTTTGAAGGGAACAAAAGTTAATTTCAAGGTTATTGGATGAAAAATACTCCTGGTAACCACAAGAGGAGCCTAAATAGATTTAAATAGATTTGGAGTTTTGATGGTTTATATACTTGTTTGATTCAATTAATATACTAGGTTGTTTAGCCACATGTGTTAGATTTCATGATTAATGTAACAAAAAGTGTGTTTGCAATCAAAAGAGGAAACTTACCAACCAAAAATGATGGGAGGAACTTTCTATTTTTGAATTCAACAATTAATATAAATAAGAAATGCAATTCAAAATCAAGGACTCCATTGTTTGTTAAATTGAATGAATTCATCTTATAAATGGTCTAAGGGCACTTTTTTCATAATGAATATAGTTATTAAGAAGGAAACAAAAGTTAATTTCAAGGTTAGTGCATGAAAAATAGTCTTGGTAACAACAAGAAGAGCCTAATTAACATGAGGTGATGAGAAATTCTCATTATTTAGGAATTAAACCATTTTACATTTGTACGAAATGCAATCCATGATGAATGACACCTTTGGTTGATGGATTTAAATAGATTTGGAGTTTTAATCGTGCATATACTTGTTTGATTCAATTAATATACTTGATTGTTTAGCCACCTGTGTTATATTTCATGATCAATGTATCCAAAAGTGTGTTTGGAATCAAAAGAGAAGGCTTGCTAGACAAAAACGATGGGAGGAACTCTCTATTTTTGAATTCGACAGTTAATATCAATAAGAAATGCAATTCAAAATCAAGGACTCCATTGCTTGTTAAATTGAATGAATTCATCTTATAAATGGACTAGGGGCATTTTTTTCTTAATGAATATAATTATTTCGAAGGAAACAAAAGTTAATTTCAAGGTTATTGCATGAAAAAAAAACTCCTGGTAACAACAAGAAGAGCCTAAATAACATGAGGTGATTAGAAATTCTCATTATTTAGGAAGTAAACCAGTTAACATTTGTACGAAACGCAAATGATAACGATTGGCACATTTGGATGATGGATTTAAATAGATTTGGAGTTTTGATAGTGTATATACTTGTTTTATTCAATTAATATACTAGGATGTTTAGCAACATGTGTTATATTTCATGATCAATGTATCAAAAAGTGTGTTTGGAATCAAGAGAGGAGGCTTGCTAGCCAAAAACGATGGGAGGAACGATCTATTTTTGAATTCAACAATTAATATCAATAAGAAATGCAACTCAAAATCAAGGACTCCATTGCTTGTTAAATTGAATGAATTCATCTTATAAATGGTCTAGGGGAATTTTTTTCTTAATGAATATAATTATTTAGAAGGAAACAAAAGTTAATTTCAAGGTTATAGCTTGACAAAAAACTCCTGGTAACAACAAGAAGAGCCTAAATAACATGAGGTGATTAGAAATTCTCATTATTTAGGAAGTAAACCGGTTAACATTTGTACGAAACGCAAATGATAACGATTGGCACATTTGGATGATGGATTTAAATAGATTTGGAGTTTTGATGGTTTATATACTTGTTTAATTCAATTAATATACTAGGTTGCGTGTTTATATACTTATATTTCATGATCAATGTATCCAAAAGTGTGTTTGGAATCAAAAGAGAAGGCTTGCTAGCCAAAAACGATGGGAGGAACTCTCTATTTTTAAATTCAACAATTAATATCAAAAAGAAATGCAATTCAAAATCAAGGACTCCATTGTTTGTTAAATTGATTGAATTCATCTTATAAATGGTCTAGGGGCATTTTTTTTCTTAATGAATATAGTTATTTAGAAGTAAACAAAAGTTAATTTCAAGGTTATTGCATGAAAAATACTCCTGGTAACAACAAGAGGAGCCTAAATAACATGAGGTGATTAGAAATTCAAATTATTTAGGAATTAAACCAGTTAACATTTATAGGAAATGCCAACAATAACGAATGGCACCTTTGGATGTTGGATTTAAAAAGATTTGGAGTTCTAATGGTGTATATACTTGTTTGATTCAATTAATATACTAGGTTGTTTTGCCACATATGTTACATTTCATGATCAATGTAACAAAAAGAGTGTTTGGAATCAAAAGAGGAAACTTACCAACCAAAAATGATGGGAGGAACTCTCTATTTTTGAATTCAACAATTAATATCAATAAGAAATGCAATTCAAAATCATGGACTCCATTGTTTATGAAATAGAATGAATTCATCTTATAAATGGTCTAGGGGCACTTTTTTCATAATGAATATAGTTATTTATAAGGAAACAAAAGTTAATTTCAAGGTTAGTGCATGAAAAATAGACCTGGTAACAACAAGATGAGCCTAATTAACATGAGGTGATTAGAAATTCTCATTATTTAGGAATTAAACCATTTTACATTTGTATGAAGTGAAAACCATGATGAATGACACCTTTAGCTGATGGATTTAAATAGATTTGGTGTTTTAATCGTGCATATACTTGTTTGATTCAATTAATATACTTGATTGTTTAGCCACCTGTGTTATATTTCATGATCAATGTATCAAAAAGTGCGTTTGGAATCAAAAGAGGAGGCTTGCTAGCCAAAAACGATGGGAGGAACTCTCTATTTTTGAATTCAACAATTAATATCAATAAGAAATGCAATTCAAAATCAAGGACTCCATTGCTTGTAAAATTGAATGAATTCATCTTATAAATGGTCTAGGGGAATTTTTCTCTTAATGAATATAGTTATTTAGAAGGAAACAAAAGTTAATTTCAAGGTTATTGCATGAAAAATACTCCTGGTAACAACAAGAGGAGCCTAAATAACATGAGGTGATTAGCAATTCTCATTATTTAGGAAGTAAACCAGTTAACATTTGTACGAAATGCAAACGATAATGAATGGCACCTTTGGATGATGGATTTAAATAGATTTGGAGTTTTGATGGTGTATATACTTGTTTTATTCAATTAATATACTAGGTTGTTTAGCAACATGTGTTATATTTCATGATCAATGTATCAAAAAGTGTGTTTGGAATCAAGAGAGGAGGCTTGCTAGCCATAAATGATGAGAGGAACTCTGTGTTTTTGAATTCGACAATTAATATCAATAAGAAATGCAATTCAAAATCAAGGACTCCATTGCTTGTAAAATTGAATGAATTCATCTTATAAATGGTCTAGGGGAATTTTTCTCTTAATGAATATAGTTATTTAGAAGGAAACAAAAGTTAATTTCAAGGTTATTGCATGAAAAATACTCCTGGTAACAACAAGAGGAGCCTAAATAACATGAGGTGATTAGAAATTCTCATTATTTAGGAAGTAAACCAGTTAACATTTGTACGAATCGCAAACGATAACGAATGGCACCTTTGGATGATGGATTTAAATAGATTTGGAGTTTTGATGGTGTATATACTTGTTTAATTCAATTAATATACTAGGTTGTTTAGCCACGTGTTATATTTCATGATCAATGTATCCAAAAGTGTGTTTGGAATCAAAAGAGAAGGCTTGCTAGCCAAAAACAATGGGAGGAACTCTCTATTTTTGAATTCGACAGTTAATATCAATAAGAAATGCAATTCAAAATCAAGGACTCCATTGCTTGTTAAATTGAATGAATTCATCTTATAAATGGGCTAGGGGCATTTATTTCTTAATGAATATAATTATTTAGAAGGAAACAAAAGTTAATTTCAAGGTTATTGCATGAAAAATAGTCCTGGTAACAACAAGAGGAGCCTAAATAACATGAGGTGATTAGAAATTCTCATTATTTAGGAAGTAAACCAATTAACATTTGTACAAAACGCAAATGATAACGAATGGCACCTTTGGATGATGGATTTAAATAGATTTGGAGTTTTGATGGTTTATATACTTGTTTAATTCAATTAATATACTAGGTTGTTTAGCCACGTGTTTATATACTTATATTTCATGATCAATGTATCCAAAAGTGTTTGGAATCAAAAGAGAAGGCTTGCTAGCCAAAAACGATGGGAGGAACTCTCTATTTTTGAATTCAACAATTAATATCAATAAGAAATGCAATTCAAAATCATGGACTCCATTGTTTATTAAATTGAATGAATTTATCTTATAAATGGTCTAGGGGAACTTTTTTCATAATGAATATAGTTATTAAGAAGGAAACAAAAGTTAATTTCAAGGTTAATGCATGAAAAATTGTCTTGGTAACAACAAGAAGAGCCTAACTAACATGAGGTGATGAGAAATTCTCATTATTTAGGAATTAAACCATTTTACATTTGTACGAAATGCAAACCATGATGAATGAAACCCTTGGCTGATAGATTTAAATAGATTTGGAGTTTTAATCGTGCATATACTTGTTTGATTCAATTAATATACTTGATTGTTTAGCCAGCTGAGTTATATTTCATGATCAATGTATCAAAAACTGTCTTTGGAATCAAAAGAGGAGGCTTGCTAGCCAAAAACGATGGGAGGAACTCTCTATTTTTGAATTAAACAATTAATATCAATAAGAAATGCGATTAGAAATCAAGGACTCCATTGCTAGTTAAATTGAATGAATTCACCTTATAAATGGTCTAGGGGCATTTTTCTCTTAATGAATATAGTTATTTAGATGGAGACAAAAGTTAATTTCAAGGTTATTGCATGAAAAATACTCCTGGTAACAACAAGAGGAGCCTAAATAACATGAGGTGATTTGAAATTCTCATGATTTAGGAAGTAAAGTAGTTAACATTTCTACGAAATGCAAACGATAATGAATGGCACCTTTGGATGATGGATTTAAACAGATTTGGAGTTTTGATTGTGTATATACTTGTTTGATTCAATTAATATACTAGGTTGTTTAGCAACATGTGTTATATTTCGTGATCAATGTATCAAAAAGTGTGTTTGGAATCAAAAGAGGAGGTTTGCTAGCCAAAAATGATTAGAGGAACTCTCTCCTTTTGAATTCAACAATTAATATCAATAAGAAATGCAATTCAAAATCAAGGACTCCATTGTTTGTTAAATTGAATGAATTCAACTTGTAAGTGGTCAAGGGGCACTTTTTTCATAATGAATATAGTTATTTAGAAGGAAACAAAGTTTAATTTCAAGGTTAGTGCATGAAAAATAGTGCTGGTAACAATAAGAGGAGCCTAATTAACATGAGGTGATTAGAAATTCTCATTATTTATGAATTAAACCATTTAACATTTGTACTAAATGCAAATCATGATGAATGACACTTTTGGCTGATGGATTTAAATAGATTTGGAGTTTTAATCGTGCATATACTTGTTTGATTCAGTTAATATACTAGATTGTTTAGCCACCTGTGTTCTATTTCTTGATCAATGTATCAAAAGGTGTGTTTGGAATCAAAAGAGGAGGCTTGCTAGCCAAAAACGATGGGAGGAACTCTCTATTTTTGAATTCGACAATTAATATCAATAAGAAATGCAATTCAAAATGAAGGACTCCATTGCTTGTTAAATTGAATGAATTCATCTTATAAATGGTCTAGGGGCATTTTTTTCTTAATGAATATAGTTATTTAGAAGGAAACAAAAGTTAATTTCAAGGTTATTGCATGAAAAATAGTCTTGGTAACAACAAGAGGAGCGTAAATAACATGAGGTGTTTAGAAATTCTCATTATTTAGGAAGTAAACCAGTTAACATTTGTACGAAATGCAAACGATAACGAATGGCACCTTTGGATGTTCGATTTAAAAAGATTTGCAGTTATAATGGTGTATATACTTGTTTGATTCAATTAATATAATAGGTTGTTTAGCCACATGTGCTACATTTCATGATCAATTTAACAAAAAGTGTGTTTGGAATCAAAAGAGGAAACTTACTAACTAGAAATGATGGGAGGAACTCTCTATTTTTGAATTCAACAATTAATATCAATAAGAAATGCAATTCAAAATCATGGACTCCATTGTTTGTTAAATTGAATGAATTCATCTTATAAATGGTCTAGGGGCATTATTTTCTTATTGAATATAGTTATTTAGAAGGATACAAAAGTTAATTTCAAGGTTATTGCATGAAAAATACTCCTGGTAACAACAGGAGGAGCCTAAATAACATGAGGTGATCAGAAATTCTCATTATTTTGGAATTAAACTAGTTAACATTTGTACAAAATGCGAACGATAACGAATGGCACCTTTGGATGATGGATTTAAAAAGATTTGGAGTTCTAATGGTGTATATACTTGTTTGATTCAAATAATATACTAGGTTGTTTAGCTACATGTGTTACATTTCATGATCAATGTAACAAAAAGTGTCTTTGGAATCAAAAGAGGAAACTTACTAACCAGAAATGATGGGAGGAACTCTCTATTTTTGAATTCAACAATTAATATCAATAAGAAATGCAATTCAAAATCATGGACTCCATTGTTTATTAAATTGAATGAATTCATCTTATAAATGGTCTAGGGGCACTTTTTTCATAATGAATATAGATGTTAAGAAGGAAACAAAAGTTAATTTCAAGGTTAGTGCATTAAAAATATTCCTGGTAACAACAAGAAGAGCCCAATTAACATGAGGCGATTAGAAATTCTCATTATTTAGGAATTAAACCATTTAACATTTGTACGAAATGCAAACCGTGATGAATGACCCATTTCGCTGATGCATTTAAATAGATTTGGAGTTTTACTCGTGCATATACTTGTTTGATTCAATTAATATGCTTGATTGTTTAGCCACCTGTGTTATATTTCATGATCAATGAATCAAAAAGTGTGTTTGGAATCAAAAGAGAGGCTTGCTAGCCAAAAACGATGGGAGGAACTCTCTCTTTTTGAATTCGACAATTAATATCAATAAGAAATGCAATTCAAAATCAAGGACTCCATTGCTTGTTAAATTGAATGAATTCATCTTATAAATGGTCTAGGGGCATTTTTTTCTTAATGAATATAGTTATTTAGAAGGAAACAAAAGTTAATTTCAAGGTTATTGCATGAAAAATAGTCTTGGTAACAACAAGAGGAGCGTAAATAACATGAGGTGTTTAGAAATTCTCATTATTTAGGAAGTAAACCAGTTAACATTTGTACGAAATGCAAACGATAACGAATGGCACCTTTGGATGTTCGATTTAAAAAGATTTGCAGTTATAATGGTGTATATACTTGTTTGATTCAATTAATATAATAGGTTGTTTAGCCACATGTGTTACATTTCATGATCAATTTAACAAAAAGTGTGTTTGGAATCAAAAGAGGAAACTTACTAACTAGAAATGATGGGAGGAACTCTCTATTTTTGAATTCAACAATTAATATCAATAAGAAATGCAATTCAAAATCATGGACTCCATTGTTTGTTAAATTGAATGAATTCATCTTATAAATGATCTAGGGGCATTATTTTCTTATTGAATATAGTTATTTAGAAGGAAAAAAAAGTTAATTTCAAGGTTATTGCATGAAAAATACTCCTGGTAACAACAGGAGGAGCCTAAATAACATGAGGTGATCAGAAATTCTCATTATTTTGGAATTAAACTAGTTAACATTTGTACGAAATGCGAACGATAACGAATGGCACCTTTGGATTATGGATTTAAAAAGATTTGGAGTTCTAATGGTGTATATACTTGTTTGATTCAAATAATATACTAGGTTGTTTAGCTACATGTGTTACATTTCATGATCAATGTAACAAAAAGTGTCTTTGGAATCAAAAGAGGAAACTTACTAACCAGAAATGATGGGAGGAACTCTCTATTTTTGAATTCAACAATTAATATCAATAAGAAATGCAATTCAAAATCATGGACTCCATTGTTTATTAAATTGAATGAATTCATCTTATAAATGGTCTAAGGGCACTTTTTTCATAATGAATATAGTTGTTAAGAAGGAAACAAAAGTTAATTTCAAGGTTAGTGCATTAAAAATATTCCTGGTAACATCAAGAAGAGCCCAATTAACATGAGGCGATTAGAAATTCTCATTATTTAGGAATTAAACCATTTAACATTTGTACGAAATGCAAACCGTGATGAATGACACCTTTCGCTGATGCATTTAAATAGATTTCGAGTTTTAATCGTGCATATACTTGTTTGATTCAATTAATATGCTTGATTGTTTAGCCACCTGTGTTATATTTCATGATCAATGAATCAAAAAGTGTGTTTGGAATCAAAAGAGGAGGCTTGCTAGCCAAAAACGATGGGAGGAACTCTCTATTTTTGAATTCAACAATTAATATCAATAAGAAATGCAATTCAAAATCAAGGACTCCATTGCTTGTTAAATTGAATGAATTCATCTTATAAATGGTCTAGGGGCATTTTTTTCTTAATGAATATAGTTATTTAGAAGGAAACAAAAGTTAATTTCAAGGTTATTGCATGAAAAATAGTCTTGGTAACAACAAGAGGAGCCTAAATAACATGAGCTGTTTAGAAATTCTCATTATTTATGAAGTAAACCAGTTAACATTTGTACGAAATGCAAACGATAACGAATGGCACCTTTGGATGTTCGATTTAAAAAGATTTGGAGTTAGAATGGTGTATATACTTGTTTGATTCAATTAATATAATAGGTTGTTTAGCCACATGTGTTACATTTCATGATCAATTTAACAAAAAGTGTGCTTGGAATCAAAAGAGGAAACTTACTAACCAGAAATGATCTGAGGAACTGTCTATTTTTGAATTCAACAATTAATATCAATAAGAAATGCAATTCAAAATCATAGACTCCATTGTTTATTAAATTGAATGAATTCATCTTATAAATGGTCTAGGGGCACTTTTTTCATAATGAATATAGTTATTAAGAAGGAAACAAAAGTTAATTTCAAGGTTAGTGCAAGAAAAATAGTCCTGGTAACAACAAGAAGAGCCTAATTAACATGAGGTGATTAGAAATTCTCATTATTTAGGAATTAAAACATTTAACATTTGTACGAAATGCAAACCATGATGAATGACACCTTTCGCTGATGCATTTAAATGGATTTGGAGTTTTAATCGTGCATATACTTGTTTGATTCAATTAATATGCTTGATTGTTTAGCCACCTATGTTATATTTCATGATCAATGAATCAAAAAGTGTGTTTGGAACCAAAAGAGGAGGCTTGCTAGCCAAAAACGATGGGAGGAAGTCTCTATTTTTGAATTCAACAATTAATATCAATAAGAAATGCAATTCAAAATCAAGGACTCCATTGCTTGTCAAATTGAATGAATTCATCTTATAAATGGTCTAGGGGCATTTTTTTCATAATGAATATAGTTATTTAGAAGGAAACAAAAGTTAATTTCAAGGTTATTGCATGAAAAATAGTCTTGGTAACAACAAGAGGAGCCTAAATAACATGAGGTGTTTAGAAATTCTCATTATTTAGGAAGTAAACCAGTTAACATTTGTACGAAATGCAAACGATAACGAATGGCACCTTTGGATGATGGATTTAAATAGATTTGGAGTTTTGATGGAGTATATACTTGTTTGATTCAATTAATATTTTAGGTTTTTTAGCCACGTGTTATATTTCATGATCAATGTATCCAAAAGTGTGTTTGGAATCAAAAGAGAAGGCTTGCTAGCCAAAAACGATGGGAGGAACTTTCTATTTTTGAATTCAACAATTAATATCAATAAGAAATGCAATTCAAAATCAAGGACTCCATTGCTTGTTAAATTGAATGAATTCATCTTGTAAATGGTCTAGGGGCATTTTTTTCATAATGAATAAAGTTATTTAGAAGGAAACGAATGTTAATTTCAAGGTTATTGCATGAAAAATACTCCTGGTAACAACAAGAGGAGCCTAAATAACATGAGGTGATTAGAAATTCTCATTATTTTGGAATTAAACCACATAACATTTGTACGAAATGCCAACGATAACGAATGGCACCTTTGGATGTTGGATTTAAAAAGATTTGGAGTTCTAATGGAGTATATACTTGTTTGATTCAACTAATATACTAGGTTTTTTAGCCACCTGTGTTACATTTCATGATCAATGTATCAAAAAGTGTGTTTGGAATCAAAAGAGGAGGCTTGCTAGCCAAAAATGGTGAGAGGAACTCTCTATTTTTGAATTCAACAATTAATATCAATAAGAAATGCAATTCAAAATCAAGGACTCCATTGTTTGTTAAATTGAATGAATTCATCTTATAAATGGTCTAGGGGCACTTTTTTCATAATGAATATAGTTATTAAGAAGGAAACAAAAGTTACTTTCAAGGTTAGTGTAAGAAAAATAGTCCTTGTAATAACAAGAAGAGCCTAATTAACATGAGGTGATTAGAAATTCTCATTATTTAGTAATTAATCCATTTAACATTTGTACGAAATGCAAACCATGATGAATGACACGTTTGGCTGATGCATTTAAATAGATTTGGAGTTTTAATCGTGCATATACTTGTTTGATTCAATTAATATACTAGGTTTTTTAGGCACGTGTTATATTTCATGATCAATGTATCCAAAAGTGTGTTTGGAATCAAAAGAGAAGGCTTGCTAGCCAAAAACGATGGGAGGAACTCTCTATTTTTGAATTCAACAATTAATATCAATAAGAAATGCAATTCAAAATCAAGGACTCCATTGTTTGTTAAATTGAATGAATTCATCTTGTAAATGGTCTAGTGGCATTTTTTTCATAATGAATAAAGTTATTTAGAAGGAAACGAAAGTTAATTTCAAGGTTAGTGGATGAAAAATACTCCTGGTAACAACAAGAGGAGCCTAATTAACATGAGGTGATTAGAAATTCTCATTATTTATGAAGTAAACCAGTTAACATTTGTACAAAACGCAAACTATAATGAATGGCACCTTTGGATGATGGATTTAAATAGATTTGGAGTTTTGATGGTGTATATACTTGTTTGATTCAATTAATATACTAGGTTTTTTAGCAACATGTGTTATATTTCATGATCAATGTATCAAAAAGTTTGTTTGGAATCAAAAGGGGAGGCTTGCTAGCCAAAAATGATGAGAGGAACTCTCTATTTTTGAATTCAACAATTAATATCAATAAGAAATGCAATTCAAAATCAAGGACTCCATTGTTTGTTAAATTGAATGAATTCATCTTATAAATGGTCTAGGGGCATTATTTTCTTAATGAATATAGTTATTTAGAGGGAAACAAAAGTTAATTTCAAGGTTATTGCATGAAAAATACTCCTGGTAACAACAGGAGGAGCCTAAATAACATCAGGTGATTAGAAATTCTCATTATTTAGGAATTAAACCAGTTAACATTTGTACGAAATGCGAACGATAACGAATGACACCTTTGGATGATGGATTTGAAAAGATTTGGAGTTCTAATGGTGTATATACTTGTTTGATTCATTTAATATACTAGGTTGTTTAGCCATATGTGTTACATTTCATGATCAATGTAACAAAAAGGGTGTTTGGAATCAAAAGAGGAAACTTACTAACTTGAAATGATGGGAGGAACTCTCTATTTTTGAATTCAACAATTAATATCAATAAGAAATGCAATTCAAAATCATGGACTCCGTTATTTGTTAAATTGAATGAATTCATCTTATCAATGGTCTAGGGGCATTATTTTCTTATTGAATATAGTTATTTAGAAGGAAACAAAAGTTAATTTCAAGGTTATTGCATGAAAAATACTCATGGTAACAACAGGAGGAGCCTAAATAACATGAGGTGATCAGAAATTCTCATTATTTAGGAATTAAACCAGTTAACATTTGTACGAAATGCGAACGATAACGAATGGCAGCTTTGGATGATGGATTTAAATAGATTTGGAGTTTTGATGGTGTATATACTTGTTTGATTCAATTAATATACTAGGTTGTTTAGCAACATGTGTTATATTTCATGATCAATGTATCAAAAAGTGTGTTTGGAATCAAAAGTGGAGGCTTGCTAGCCAAAAATGTTGAGAGGAACTCTCTATTTTTGAATTCAACAATTAATATCAATAAGAAATGCAATTCAAAATCAAGGATTCCATTGTTTGTTAAATTGAATGAATTCATCTTATAAATGGTCTAGGGGCATTTTTTTTCTTAATGAATATAGTTATTTAGAAGGAAAAAAAAGTTAATTTCAAGGTTATTGCATGAAAAATACTCCTGGTAACAACAAGAGGAGCCTAAATAACATGAGGTGATTAGAAATTCTCATTATTTAGTAATTAAACCAGTTAACATTTGTAGGAAATGCCAACGATAACGAATGGCACCTTTGGATGTTGGATTTAAAAAGATTTGGAGTTCTAATGGTGTATATACTTGTTTGATTCAATTAATATACTAGGTTGTTTAGCCACATATGTGACATTTAATGATCAATGTAACAAAAAGAGTGTTTGGAATCAAAAGAGGAAACTTACCAGCCAAAAATGATGGGAGGAACTCTCTATTTTTGAATTCAACAATTAATATCAATAAGAAATTTAATTCAAAATCAAGGACTCCATTGTATGTTAAATTGAATGAATTCATCTTATAAATGGTCTACGGGCACTTTTTTCATAACGAATATGGTTATTAAGAAGGAAACAAAAGTTAATTTAAAGGTTATTGTATGTAAAATAGTCCTGGTAACAACATGAGGAGCCTAATTAACATGAGGTGATTAGAAATTCTCATTATTTAGGAGTTAAACCAATTAACATTTGTACGAAATGCAAACCATGATGAATGACACCTTTGGCTGATGGATTTAAATAGATTTGGGGTATTAATTATGCATGTACTTGTTTGATTCAATTAATATACTAGGTTCTTTAGCCACATGTGTTATATTTCATGATCAATGTAACAAAAAGTGTGTTTGGAATAAAAAAAAAAAACTTACTAACCAGAAATGTTGGGAGGAACTCTCTATTTTTGAATTCAACAATTAATATCAATAAGAAATGCAATTCAAAATCATGGACTCCATTGTTTATTAAATTGAATGAATTCATCATGTAAGTGGTCTAGGGGCACTTTTTTCATAATGAATATAGTTATTAAGAAGGAAACAAAGGTTAATTTCAAGGATAGTGCATGAAAAATAGTCCTGGTAACAACAAGAGGAGCCTAATTAACATGAGGTGATTAGAAATTCTCATTATTTAGGAATTAAACCATTTTACATTTGTATGAAGTGCAAACCATGATGAATGACACCTTTGGCTGATGGATTTAAATAGATTTGGTGTTTTAATCGTACATATACTTGTTTGATTCAATTAATATACTTGATTGTTTAGCCACCTGTGTTATATTTCATGATCAATGTATCAAAAGTGTGTTTGGAATCAAAAGAGGAGGCTTGCTAGCCAAAAACGATGGGAGGAACTCTCTATTTTTGAATTCAACAGTTAATATCAATAAGAAATGCAATTCAAAATCAAGGACTCTATTCCTTGTTAAATTGAATGAATTCATCTTATAAATGGTCTAGGGGCGTTTTTTTCTTAATGAATATAATTATTTAGAACGAAACAAAAGTTAATTTCAAGGTTATTGCATGAAAAATGCTCCTGGTAACAACAAGAGGTGCCTAAATCACATGAGGTGATTAGAAATTCTCATTATTTAGGAAGTAAACCAGTTAACATTTGTACGAAATGCAAACGATAATGAATGGCACATTTGGATGAAGGATTTAAATAGATTTGGAGTTTTCATGGTGTATATACTTGTTTGATTCAATTAATATACTAGGTTGTTTAGCAACATGTGTTATATTTCATGATCAATGTATCAAAAAGTGTGTTTGAATCAAAAGAGGAGGCTTTCTAGCCAAAAATGATGAGAGGAACTCTCTCTTTTTGAATTCAACAATTAATATCAATAAAAAATTTAATTCAAAATCAAGGACTCCATTGTATGTTAAATTGAATGAATTCATCTTATAAATGGTCTAGGGGCACTTTTTTCATAACGAATATGGTTATTAAGAAGGAAACAAAAGTTAATTTAAACGTTATTGTATGAAAAATAGTCCTGGTAACAACAAGAGGAGCCTAATTAACATGAGGTGATTAGAAATTCTCATTATTTAGGAATTAAACCATTTTACATTTGTATGAAGTGCAAACCATGATGAATGACACCTTTGGCTGATGGATTTAAATAGATTTGGTGTTTTAATCGTACATATACTTGTTTGATTCAATTAATATACTTGATTGTTTAGCCACCTGTGTTATATTTCATGATCAATGTATCAAAAGTGTGTTTGGAATCAAAAGAGGAGGCTTGCTAGCCAAAAACGATGGGAGGAACTCTCTATTTTTGAATTCAACAGTTAATATCAATAAGAAATGCAATTCAAAATCAAGGACTCTATTCCTTGTTAAATTGAATGAATTCATCTTATAAATGGTCTAGGGGCGTTTTTTTCTTAATGAATATAATTATTTAGAACGAAACAAAAGTTAATTTCAAGGTTATTGCATGAAAAATGCTCCTGGTAACAACAAGAGGTGCCTAAATCACATGAGGTGATTAGAAATTCTCATTATTTAGGAAGTAAACCAGTTAACATTTGTACGAAATGCAAACGATAATGAATGGCACATTTGGATGAAGGATTTAAATAGATTTGGAGTTTTCATGGTGTATATACCTGTTTGATTAAATTAATATACTAGGTTGTTTAGCAACATGTGTTATATTTCATGATCAATGTATCAAAAAGTGTGTTTGGAATCAAAAGAGGAGGCTTTCTAGCCAAAAATGATGAGAGGAACTCTCTCTTTTTGAATTCAACAATTAATATCAATAAAAAATTTAATTCAAAATCAAGGACTCCATTGTATGTTAAATTGAATGAATTCATCTTATAAATGGTCTAGGGGCACTTTTTTCATCACGAATATGGTTATTAAGAAGGAAACAAAAGTTAATTTAAACGTTATTGTATGAAAAATAGTCCTGGTAACAACAAGAGGAGCCTAATTAACATGAGGTGATTAGAAATTCTCATTATTTATGAATTAAACTATTTAACATTTGTACTAAATGCAAACCATGATGAATGACACCTTTGGCTGATGGATTTAAATAGATTTGGAGTTTTAATCATGCATATACTTGTTTGATTCAGTTAATATACTAGATTGTTTAGCCACCTGTGTTCTATTTCTTGATCAATGTATCAAAAGGTGTGTTTGGAATCAAAAGAGGAGGCTTGCTAGACAAAAACGATGGGAGGAACTCTCTATTTTTGAATTCAACAATTAATATCAATAAGAAATGCAATTCAAAATCAAGGACTCCATTGCTTGTTAAATTGAATGAATTCATCTTATAAATGGTCTAGGGGCATTTTTCTCTTAATGAATATAGTTATTTAGAAGGAAACAAAAGTTAATTTCAAGGTTATTGCATGAAAAATAGTCCTGGTAACAACAAGAGGAGCCTAAATAACATGAGGTGATTAGAAATTCTCATTATTTAGGAAGTAAACCAGTTAACATTTGTACGAATCGCAAACGATAACGAATGGCACCTATGGATGATGGATTTAAATATATTTGGAGTTTTGATGGTGTATATACTTGTTTGATTCAATTAATATACTAGGTTGTTTAGCCACGTGTTATATTTCATGATCAATATATCAAAAACTGTGTTTGGAATCAAAAAGGAGACTTGCTAGCCAAAAATGATGAGAGGAACTCTCTATTTTTGAATTCAATAATTAATATCAATAAGAAATGCAATTCAAAATCAAGGACTGCATCGCTTGTTAAATTGAATGAATTCATCTTATAAATGGTCTAGGGGCATTTTTCTATTGATGAATATAGTTATTTAGAAGGAAACAAAAGTTAATTTCAAGGTTATTGCATGAAAAATACTCCTGGTAACAACAAGAGGAGCCTAAATAACATGAGGTGATTAGAAATTCTCATTATTTAGGAAGTAAACCAATTAACATTTGTACGAAATGCAAACGATAACGAATGGCACCTTTGGATGATGGATTTAAATAGAATTGGAGTTTTGATGGTTTATATACTTGTTTAATTCAATTAATATACTAGGTTGTTTAGCCACGTGTTTATATACTTATATTTCATGATCAATGTATCCAAAAGTGTGTTTGGAATCAAAAGAGAAGGCTTGCTAGCCAAAAATGATGGGAGGAACTCTCTATTTTTGAATTCAACAATTAATATCAATAAGAAATGCAATTCAAAATCATGGACTCCATTGTTTATTAAATTGAATGAATTTATCTTATAACTGGTCTAGGGGAACTTTTTTCATAATGAATATAGTTATTAAGAAGGAAACAAAAGTTAATTTCAAGGTTAATGCATGAAAAATAGTCCTGGTAACAACAAGAAGAGCCTAACTAACATGAGGTGATGAGAAATTCTCATTATTTAGGAATTAAACCATTTTACATTTGTACGAAATGCAAACCATGATGAATGAAACCTTTGGCTGATGGATTTAAATAGATTTGGAGTTTTAATCGTGCATATACTTGTTTGATTCAATCTATATACTTGATTGTTTAGCCAGCTGAGTTATATTTTATGATCAATGTATCAAAAACTATCTTTGGAATCAAAAGAGGAGGCTTGCTAGCCAAAAACGATGGGAGGAACTCTCTATTTTTGAATTCAACAATTAATATCAATAAGAAATGCAATTAGAAATCAAGGACTCCATTGCTAGTTAAATTGAATGAATTCACCTTATAAATGGTCTAGGGGCATTTTTCTCTTAATGAATATAGTTATTTAGATGGAGACAAAAGTTAATTTCAAGGTTATTGCATGAAAAATACTCCTGGTAACAACAAGAGGAGCCTAAATAACATGAGGTGATTTGAAATTCTCATGATTTAGGAAGTAAAGTAGTTAACATTTGTACGAAATGCAAACGATAATGAATTGCACCTTTGGATGATGGATTTAAACAGATTTGGAGTTATAATGGTGTATATACTTGTTTGATTCAATTAATATAATAGGTTGTTTAGCCACATGTGTTACATTTCATGATCAATTTAACAAAAATTGTGTTTGGAATCAAAAGAGGAAACTTACTAACCAGAAATGATGGGAGGAACTGTCTATTTTTTAATTCAACAATTAATATCAATAAAAAATGCAATTCAAAATCATGGACTCCATTGTTTATTAAATTGAATGAATTCATCTTATAAATGGTCTAGGGGCACTTTTTTCATAATGAATATAGTTATTAAGAAGGAAACAAAAGTTAATTTCAAGGTTAGTGCAAGAAAAATAGTCCTGGTAACAACAAGAAGAGCCTAATTAACATGAGGTGATTAGAAATTCTCATTATTTAGGAAGTAAACCAGTTAACATTTGTACGAAATGCAAACGATCACGAATGGCACCTTTGGATGTTCGATTTAAAAAGATTTGGAGTTATAATGGTGTATATACTTGTTTGATTCAATTAATATAATAGGTTGTTTAGCCACATGTGTTACATTTCATGATCAATTTAACAAAAATTGTGTTTGGAATCAAAAGAGGAAACTTACTAACCAGAAATGATGGGAGGAACTGTCTATTTTTTAATTCAACAATTAATATCAATAAAAAATGCAATTCAAAATCATGGACTCCATTGTTTATTAAATTCAATGAATTCATCTTATAAATGGTCTAGGGGCACTTTTTTCATAATGAATATAGTTATTAAGAAGGAAACAAAAGTTAATTTCAAGGTTAGTGCAAGAAAAATAGTCCTGGTAACAACAAGAAGAGCCTAATTAACATGAGGTGATTAGAAATTCTCATTATTTAGGAAGTAAACCAGTTAACATTTGTACGAAATGCAAACGATAACGAATGGCACCTTTGGATGTTCGATTTAAAAAGATTTGGAGTTATAATGGTGTATATACTTGTTTGATTCAATTAATATAATAGGTTGTTTAGCCACATGTGTTACATTTCATGATCAATTTAACAAAAATTGTGTTTGGAATCAAAAGAGGAAACTTACTAACCAGAAATGATGGGAGGAACTGTCTATTTTTTAATTCAACAATTAATATCAATAAGAAATGCAATTCAAAATCAAGGACTCCATTGCTTGTTAAATTGAATGAATTCATCTTATAAATGGTCTAGGGGCATTTTTCTCTTAATGAATATAGTTATTTAGAAGGAAACAAAAGTTAATTTCAAGGTTATTGCATGAAAAATAGTCCTGGTAACAACAAGAGGAGCCTAATTAACATGAGGTGATTAGAAATTCTCATTATTTATGAATTAAACCAGTTAACATTTGTACTAAATGCAAACCATGATGAATGACACCTTTGGCTGATGGATTTAAATAGATTTGGAGTTTTAATCATGCATATACTTGTTTGATTCAGTTAATATACTAGATTGTTTAGCCACCTGTGTTCTATTTCTTGATCAATGTATCAAAAGGTGTGTTTGGAATCAAAAGAGGAGGCTTGCTAGACAAAAACGATGGGAGGAACTCTCTATTTTTGAATTCAACAATTAATATCAATAAGAAATGCAATTCAAAATCAAGGACTCCATTGCTTGTTAAATTGAATGAATTCATCTTATAAATGGTCTAGGGGCATTTTTCTCTTAATGAATATAGTTATTTAGAAGGAAACAAAAGTTAATTTCAAGGTTATTGCATGAAAAATAGTCCTGGTAACAACAAGAGGAGCCTAAATAACATGAGGTGATTAGAAATTCTCATTATTTAGGAAGTAAACCAGTTAACATTTGTACGAATCGCAAACGATAACGAATGGCTCCTTTGGATGATGGATTTAAATAGATTTGGAGTTTTGATTGTGTATATACTTGTTTGATTCAATTAATATACTAGGTTGTTTAGCAACATGTGTTATATTTCATGATCAATGTATCAAAAAGTGTGTTTGGAATCAAAAGAGGAGGTTTGCTAGCCAAAAATGATTAGAGGAACTCTCTCTTTTTGAATTCAACAATTAATATCAATAAGAAATGCAATTCAAAATCAAGGACTCCATCGCTTGTTAAATTGAATGAATTCATCTTATAAATGGTCTACGGGTATTTTTTTCTTAATGAATATAGTTGTTTAGAAGGAAACAAAAGTTAATTTCAAGGTTATTGCATGAAAAATAGCCTTGGTAACAACAAGAGGAGCCTAAATAACATGAGGTGTTTAGAAATTCTCATTATTTAGGAAGTAAACCAGTTAACATTTGTACGAAATGCAAACGATAACGAATGGCACCTTTGGATGATGGATTTAAATAGATTTGGAGTTATAATGGTGTATATACTTGTTTGATTCAATTAATATAATAGGTTGTTTAGCCACATGTGTTACATTTCATGCTCAATTCAACAAAAATTGTGTTTGGAATCAAAAGAGGAAACTTACTAACCAGAAATGATGGGAGGAACTGTCTATTTTTTAATTCAACAATTAATATCAATAAAAAATGCAATTCAAAATCATGGACTCCATTGTTTATTAAATTGAATGAATTCATCTTATAAATGGTCTAGGGGCACTTTTTTCATAATGAATATAGTTATTAAGAAGGAAACAAAAGTTAATTTCAAGGTTAGTGCAAGAAAAATAGTCCTGGTAACAACAAGAAGAGCCTAATTAACATGAGGTGATTAGAAATTCTCATTATTTAGGAATTAAACCATTTAACATTTGTACGAAATGCAAACCATGATGAATGACACCTTATGCTGATGCATTTAAATAGATTTGGAGTTTTAATCGAACATATACTTGTTTGATTCAATTAATATGCTCGACTGTTTAGCCACCTCTGTTATATTTCATGATCAATGAATCAAAAAGTGTGTTTGGAATCAAAAGAGGAGGCTTGCTAGCCAAAAACGATGGGAGGAACTCTCTATTTTTGAATTCAACAATTAATATCAATAAGAAATGCAATTCAAAATCAAGGACTCCATTGCTTGTTAAATTGAATGAATTCATCTTATAAATGGTCTAGGGGCATTTTTTTCTTAATGAATATAGTTATTTAGAAGGAAACAAAAGTTAATTTCAAGGTTATTGCATGAAAAATAGTCTTGGTAACAACAAGAGGAGCCTGAATAACATGAGGTGTTTAGAAATTCTCATTATTTTGGAAGTAAACCAGTTAACATTTGTACGAAATGCAAACGATAACGAATGGCACCTTTGGATGTTGGATTTAAAAAGATTTGGAGTTATAATGGTGTATATACTTGTTTGATTCAATTAATAGTAGGTTGTTTAGCCACATGTGTTAACGAAAAGTGTGTTTGGAATTAAAAGAGGAAACTTACTAACTAGAAATGATGGGAGGAACTCTCTATTTTTGAATTCAACAATTAATATCAATAAGAAATGCAATTCAAAATCATGGACTCCATTGTTTGTTAAATTGAATGAATTCATCTTATAAATGGTCTAGGGGCATTATTTTCTTTTTGAATATAGTTATTTAGAAGGAAACAAAAGTTAATTTCAAGGTTAGTGCGTGAAAAATACTCCTGGTAACAACAAGAGGAGCCTAACTAACATGAGGTGATTAGAAATTCTTATTATTTAGAAAGTAAAACAGTTAACATTTGTACGAAATGCAAACGATTATGAATGGCACCTTTGGATGATGGATTTAAATAGATTTGGAGTTTTGATGGAGTATATACTTGTTTGATTCAATTAATATTTTAGGTTTTTTAGCCACGTGTTATATTTCATGATCAATGTATCCAAAAGTGTGTTTGGAATCAAATGAGAAGGCTTGCTAGCCAAAAACGATGGGAGGAACTCTCTATTTTTGAATTCAACAATTAATATCAATAAGAAATGCAATTCAAAATCAAGGACTCCATTGTTTGTTAAATTGAATGAATTCATCTTGTAAATGGTCTAGGGGCATTTTTTTCATAATGAATAAAGTTATTTAGAAGGAAACGAATGTTAATTTCAAGGTTATTGCATGAAAAATACTCCTGGTAACAACAAGAGGAGCCTAAATAACATGAGGTGATTAGAAATTCTCATTATTTTGGAATTAAACCACATAACATTTGTACGAAATGCCAACGATAACGAAGGGCACCTTTGGATGTTGGAGTTAAAAAGATTTGGAGTTCTAATGGTGTATATACTTGTTTGATTCAATTAATATACTAGGTTTTTTAGCCACATGTGTTACATTTCATGATCAATGTATCAAAAATTGTGTTTGGAATCAAAAGAGGAGACTTGCTAGCCAAAAATGGTGAGAGGAACTCTCTATTTTTGAATTCAACAATTAATATCAATAAGAAATGCAATTCAAAATCAAGGACTCCATTGTTTGTTAAATTGAATGAATTCATCTTATAAATGGTCTAGGGGCACTTTTTTCATAATGAATATAGTTATTAAGAAACAAAGAAAAGTTACTTTCAAGGTTAGTGTAAGAAAAATAGTCCTGGTAACAACAAGAAGAGCCTAATTAACATGAGGTGATTAGAAATTGTCATTATTTAGGAATTAAACCATTTAACATTTGTACGAAATGCAAACCATGATGAATGACACCTTTGGCTGATGCATTTAAATAGATTTGGAGTTTTAATAGTGCATATACTTGTTTGATTCAATTAATATACTAGACTGTTTAGCCACCTGTGTTATATTTCATGATCAATGTATCAAAAAGTGTGTTTGGAATCAAAAAGGGAGGCTTGCTAGCCAAAAACGATGGGAGGAACTCTCTATTTTTGAATTCAACAATTAATATCAATAAGAAATGCAATTCAAAATCAAGGACTCCATTGCTTGTTAAATTGAATGAATTCATCTTATAAATGGTCTAGGGACATTTTTTTCTTAATGAATATAGTTATTTAGAAGGAGGAACACAAAAGTTAATTTCAAGGTTATTGCATGAAAAATAGTCCTGGTAACAACAAGAGGAGCCTAAATAACATGAGGTGATTTGAAATTCTCATTATTTAGGAAGTAAACCAGTTAACATTTGTACGAAATGCAAACGATAACGAATAGAACCTTTGGATGTTGGATTTAAAAATATTTGGAGTTCTAATGGTGTATATACTTGTTTGGTTCAATTAATATACTATGTTGTTTAGCCACATGTGTTACATTTCATGATCAATGTAACAAAAAGTGTGTTTGGAATCAAAAGAGGAAACTTACCAACCAGAAATGTTGGGAGGAACACTCTATTTTTGAATTCAACAATTAATATCAATAAGAAATGCAATTCAAAATCAAGGACTCCATTGCTTTTTAAATTGAATGAATTCATCTTATAAATGGTCTAGGGGCATTTTTCTCTTAATGAATATAGTTATTTAGAAGGAAACAAAAGTTAATTTCAAGGTTATTGCGTGAAAAATACTCTTGGTAACAACAAGAGGAGCCTAAATAACATGAGGTGATTAGAAATTCTCAATATTTAGAAAGTAAACCAGTTAACATTTGTACGAAACGCAAACGATAATGAATGGCACATTTGGATGATGGATTTAAATAGATTTTGAGTTTTGATGGTGTATATACTTGTTTGATTCAATTAATATACTAGGTTTTTTAGCCACATGTTATATTTCATGATCAATGTATTCAAAAGTGTGTTTGGAATCAAAAGAGAAGGCTTGCTAGCCAAAAACGATGGGAGGAACTCTCTATTTTTGAATTCAACAATTAATATCAATAAGAAATGCAATTCAAAATCAAGGACTCCATTGTTTGTTAAAATGAATGAATTCATCTTATAAATGGTCTAGGGGCATTTTTTTCTTAATGAATATAGTTATTTAGAAGGAAACAAAAGTTAATTTCAAGGTTATTGCATGAAAAATAGTCCTGGTAACAACAAGAGGAGCCTAAATAACATGAGGTGATTAGAAATTCTCATTATTTTGGAATTAAACCACATAACATTTGTACGAAATGCCAACGATAACGAATGGCACCTTTGGATGTTGGATTTAAATAGATTCGGAGTTCTAATGGTGTATATACTTGTTTGATTCAATTAATATACTAGGTTTTTTAGCCACATGTGTTACATTTCATGATCAATGTAACAAAAAGTGTGTTTGGAATCAAAAGAGGAAACTTACCAACGAGAAATGATGGGAGAAACTCTCTATTTTTGAATTCAACAATTAATATCAATAAAAAATGCAATTCAAAATCATGGACTCCATTGTTTATTAAATTGAATGAATTCATCTTATAAATGGTCTAGGGGAACTTCTTCCATAATGAATATAGTTATTAAGAAGGAAACAAAAGTTAATTTCAAGGTTAGTGCATGAAAAATAGTTCTGGTAACAACAAGAAGAACCTAACTAACATGAGGTGATGAGAAATTCTCATTATTTAGGAATTAAACCATTTTACATTTGTACGAAATGCAAACCATGATGAATGAAACCTTTGGCTGATGGATTTAAATAGATTTGGAGTTTTAATCGTGCATATACTTGTTTGATTCAATTAATATACTTGATTGTTTAGCCAGTTTTGTTAAATTTCATGATCAATGTATCAAAAAGTGTCTTTCGAATCAAAAGAGGAGGCTTGCTAGCCAAAAACGATGGGAGGAACTCTCTATTTTTGAATTCATCAATTAATATCAATAAGAAATGCAATTCAAAATCAAGGACTCCATTGCTTGTTAAATTGAATGAATTCATCTTATAAATGGTCTAGGGACATTTTTTTCTTAATGAATATAGTTATTTAGAAGGAAACAAAAGTTAATTTCAAGGTTATTGCATGAAAAATAGTCCTGGTAACAACAAGAGGAGCCTAAATAACATGAGGTGATTTGAAATTCTCATTATTTAGGAAGTAAATCAGTTAACATTTGTACGAAACGCAAACGATAATGAATGGCACCTTTGGATGATGGATTTAAATAGATTTGGAGTTTTGATGGTGTATATACCTGTTTGATTCAATTAATATACTAGGTTGTTTAGCCACGTGTTTTATTTCATGATCAATATATCAAAAACTGTGTTTGGAATCAAAAGAGGAGACTTGCTAGCCAAAAATGATGAGAGGAACTCTCTATTTTTGAATTCAACAATTAATATCAATAAGAAATGCAATTCAAAATCAAGGACTCCATTGCTTGTCAAATTGAATGAATTCATCTTATAAATAGTCTAGGGGCATTTTTTTCATAATGAATAAAGTTATTTAGAAGGAAACGAAAGTTAATTTCAAGGTTATTGCATGAAAAATACTCCTGGTAACAACAAGAGGAGCCTAAATAACATGAGGTGATTATAAATTCTCATTATTTTTGAATTAAACCACATAACATTTGTACGAAATGCCAACGATAACGAATGGCACCTTTGGATGTTGGATTTAAATAGATTCGGAGTTCTAATGGTGTATATACTTGTTTGATTCAATTAATATACTAGGTTTTTTTTAGCCACATGTGTTACATTTCATGATCAATGTAACAAAAAGTGTGTTTGGAATCAAAAGAGGAAACTTACCAACCAGAAATGATGGGGGAGGAACTCTCTATTTTTGAATTCAACAATTAATATCAAAAAGAAATGCAATTCAAAATCATGGACTCCATTGTTTATTAAATTGAATGAATTCATCTTATAAATGGTCTAGGGGAACTTCTTTCATAATGAATATAGTTGTTAGGAAGGAAACAAATGTTAAATTTCAAGGTTAGTGCATGAAAAATAGTCCTGGTAACAACAAGAAGAGCCTAACTAACATGAGGTGATGAGAAATTCTCATTATTTAGGAATTAAACCATTTCACATTTGTAGGAAATGCAAACCATGATGAATGAAACCTTTGGTTGATGGATTTAAATAGATTTGGAGTTTTTAATCGTGCATATACTTGTTTGATTCAATTAATATACTTGATTGTTTAGCCAGTTGTGTTATATTTCATGATCAATGTATCAAAAAGTGTCTTTGGAATCAAAAGAGGAGGCTTGCTAGCCAAAAACGATGGGAGGAACTCTCTATTTTTGAATTCATCAATTAATATCAATAAGAAATGCAATTCAAAATCAAGGACTCCATTGCTTGTTAAATTGAATGAATTCATCTTATAAATGGTCTAGGGACATTTTTTTCTTAATGAATATAGTTATTTAGAAGGAAACAAAAGTTAATTTCAAGGTTATTGCATGAAAAAATAGTCCTGGTAACAACAAGAGGAGCCTAAATAACATGAGGTGATTTGAAATTCTCATTATTTAGGAAGTAAACCAGTTAACATTTTGTACGAAACGCAAACGATAATGAATGGCACCTTTGGATGATGGATTTAAATAGATTTGGAGTTTTGATGGTGTATATACTTGTTTGATTCAATTAATATACTAGGTTGTTTAGCCACGTGTTTTTTATTTCATGATCAATATATCACAAACTGTGTTTGGAATCAAAAGAGGAGACTTGCTAGCCAAAAATGATGAGAGGAACTCTCTATTTTTGAATTCAACAATTAATATCAATAAGAAATGCAATTCAAAATCAAGGACTCCATTGCTTGTCAAATTGAATGAATTCATCTTATAAATGGTTTTAGGGGCATTTTTCTCTTAATGAATATAGTTATTTAGAAGGAAACAAAAGTTAATTTCAAGGTTATTGCATGAAAAATACTCTTGGTAACAACAAGAGGAGCCTAAATAACATGAGGTGATTAGAAATTCTCATTATTTAGGAAGTAAACCAGTTAACATTTGTACGAAACGCAAATGATAATGAATGGCACCTTTGGATGATGGGATTTAAATATATTTGGAGTTTTGATGGTGTATATACTTGTTTGATTTCAATTAATATACTAGGTTTTTTTAGCCACGTGTTATATTTCATGATCAATGTATCCAAAAGTGTGTTTGGAATCAAAAGAGAAGGCTTGCTAGCCAAGAACGATGGGAGGAACTCTCTATTTTTGAATTCAACAATTAATATCAATAAGAAATGCAATTCAAAATCAAGGAGTCCATTGTTTGTTAAATTGAATGAATTCATCTTGTAAATGGTCTAGGGGCATTTTTTTTTCATAATGAATAAAGTTATTTAGAAGGAAACGAAAGTTTAATTTCAAGGTTATTGCATGAAAAATACTCCTGGTAACAACAAGAGGAGCCTAAATAACATGAGGTGATTAGAAATTCCCATTATTTTTGAATTAAACCACATAACATTTGTACGAAATGCCAACGATAACGAATGGCACCTTTGGATGTTGGATTTAAAAAGATTTGGAGTTCTAATGGTGTATATACTTGTTTGATTCAATTAATATACTAGGTTTTTTAGCCACATGTGTTACATTTCATGATCAATGTAACAAAAAGTGTGTTTGGAATCAAAAGAGGAAACTTACCAACCAGAAATGATGGGAGGAACTCTCTATTTTTGAATTCAACAATTAATATCAATAAGAAATGCAATTCAAAATCATGGACTCCATTGTTTATTAAATTGAATGAATTCATCTTATCAATGGTCTAGGGGAACTTCTTTCATAATGAATATAGTTATTAAGAAGGAAACAAATGTTAATTTCAAGGTTAGTGCATGAAAAATAGTCCTGGTAACAACAAGAAGAGCCTAACTAACATGAGGTGATGAGAAATTCTCATTATTTAGGAATTAAAGCATTTTACATTTGTACGAAATGCAAACCATGATGAATGAAACCTTTGGCTGATGGATTTAAATAGATTTGGAGTTTTAATCGTGCATATACTTGTTTGATTCAATTAATATACTTGATTGTTTAGCCAGTTGTGTTATATTTCATGATCAATGTATCAAAAAGTGTCTTTGGAATCAAAAGAGGAGGGTTGCTAGAAAAAAACGATGGGAGGAACTCTCTATTTTTGAATTCATCAATTAATATCAATAAGAAATGCAATTCAAAATCAAAATCAAGGACTCCATTGCTTGTCAAATTGAATGAATTCATCTTATAAATAGTCTAGGGGCATTTTTTTCATAATGAATAAAGTTATTTAGAAGGAAACGAAAGTTAATTTCAAGGTTATTGCATGAAAAATACTCCTGGTAACAACAAGAGGAGCCTAAATAACATGAGGTGATTAGAAATTCTCATTATTTTTGAATTAAACCACATAACATTTGTACGAAATGCCAACGATAACGAATGGCACCTTTGGATGTTGGATTTAAAAAGATTCGGAGTTCTAATGGTGTATATACTTGTTTGATTCAATTAATATACTAGGTTTTTTAGCCACATGTGTTACATTTCATGATCAATGTAACAAAAAGTGTGTTTGGAATCAAAAGAGGAAACTTACCAACCAGAAATGATGGGAGGAACTCTCTATTTTTGAATTCAACAATTAATATCAATAAGAAATGCAATTCAAAATCATGGACTCCATTGTTTATTAAATTGAATGAATTCATCTTATAAATGGTCTAGGGGAACTTCTTTCATAATGAATATAGTTATTAAGAAGGAAACAAATGTTAATTTCAAGGTTAGTGCATGAAAAATAGTCTTGGTAACAACAAGAAGAGCCTAACTAACATGAGGTGATGAGAAATTCTCATTATTTAGGAATTAAAGCATTTTACATTTGTACGAAATGCAAACCATGATGAATGAAACCTTTGGTTGATGGATTTAAATAGATTTGGAGTTTTAATCGTGCATATACTTGTTTGATTCAATTAATATACTTGATTGTTTAGCCAGTTGTGTTATATTTCATGATCAATGTATCAAAAAGTGTCTTTGGAATCAAAAGAGGAGGCTTGCTAGCCAAAAACAATGGGAGGAACTCTCTATTTTTGAATTCATCAATTAATATCAATAAGAAATGCAATTCAAAATCAAGGACTCCATTGCTTGTTAAATTGAATGAATTGATCTTATAAATGGTCTAGGGACATTTTTTTCTTAATGAATATAGTTATTTAGAAGGAAACAAAAGTTAATTTCAAGGTTATTGCATGAAAAATAGTCCTGGTAACAACAAGAGGAGCCTAAATAACATGAGGTGATTTGAAATTCTCATTATTTAGTAAGTAAACCAGTTAACATTTGTACGAAACGCAAACGATAATGAATGGCACCTTTGGATGATGGATTTAAATAGATTTGGAGTTTTGATGGTGTATACACTTGTTTGATTCAATTAATATACTAGGTTGTTTAGCCACGTGTTTTATTTCATGATCAATATATCACAAACTGTGTTTGGAATCAAAAGAGGAGACTTGCTAGCCAAAAATGATGAGAGGAACTCTCTATTTTTGAATTCAACAATTAATATCAATAAGAAATGCAATTCAAAATCAAGGACTCCATTGCTTGTCAAATTGAATGAATTCATCTTATAAATGGTCTAGGGGCATTTTTCTCTTAATGAATATAGTTATTTAGAAGGAAACAAAAGTTAATTTCAAGGTTATTGCATGAAAAATACTCTTGGTAACAACAAGAGGAGCCTAAATAACATGAGGTGATTAGAAATTCTCATTATTTAGGAAGTAAACCAGTTAACATTTGTACGAAACGCAAATGATAATGAATGGCACCTTCGGATGATGGATTTAAATATATTTGGAGTTTTGATGGTGTATATACTTGTTTGATTCAATTAATATACTAGGTTTTTTAGCCACGTGTTATATTTCATGATCAATGTATCCAAAAGTGTGTTTGGAATCAAAAGAGAAGGCTTGCTAGCCAAAAACGATGGGAGGAACTCTCTATTTTTGAATTCAACAATTAATATCAATAAGAAATGCAATTCAAAATCAAGGACTCCATTGTTTGTTAAATTGAATGAATTCATCTTGTAAATGGTCTAGGGGCATTTTTTTCATAATGAATAAAGTTATTTAGAAGGAAACGAAAGTTAATTTCAAGGTTATTGCATGAAAAATACTCCTGGTAACAACAAGAGGAGCCTAAATAACATGAGGTGATTAGAAATTCCCATTATTTTTGAATTAAACCACATAACATTTGTACGAAATGCCAACGATAACGAATGGCACCTTTGGATGTTGGATTTAAATAGATTCGGAGTTCTAATGGTGTATATACTTGTTTGATTCAATTAATATACTAGGTTTTTTAGCCACATGTGTTACATTTCATGATCAATGTAACAAAAAGTGTGTTTGGAATCAAAAGAGGAAACTTACCAACCAGAAATGATGGGAGGAACTCTCTATTTTTGAATTCAACAATTAATATCAAAAAGAAATGCAATTCAAAATCATGGACTCCATTGTTTATTAAATTGAATGAATTCATCTTATAAATGGTCTAGGGGAACTTCTTTCATAATGAATATAGTTGTTAGGAAGGAAACAAATGTTAATTTCAAGGTTAGTGCATGAAAAATAGTCCTGGTAACAACAAGAAGAGCCTAACTAACATGAGGTGATGAGAAATTCTCATTATTTAGGAATTAAACCATTTCACATTTGTAGGAAATGCAAACCATGATGAATGAAACCTTTGGTTGATGGATTTAAATAGATTTGGAGTTTTAATCGTGCATATACTTGTTTGATTCAATTAATATACTTGATTGTTTAGCCAGTTGTGTTATATTTCATGATCAATGTATCAAAAAGTGTCTTTGGAATCAAAAGAGGAGGCTTGCTAGCCAAAAACGATGGGAGGAACTCTCTATTTTTGAATTCATCAATTAATATCAATAAGAAATGCAATTCAAAATCAAGGACTCCATTGCTTGTTAAATTGAATGAATTCATCTTATAAATGGTCTAGGGACATTTTTTTCTTAATGAATATAGTTATTTAGAAGGAAACAAAAGTTAATTTCAAGGTTATTGCATGAAAAATAGTCCTGGTAACAACAAGAGGAGCCTAAATAACATGAGGTGATTTGAAATTCTCATTATTTAGGAAGTAAACCAGTTAACATTTGTACGAAACGCAAACGATAATGAATGGCACCTTTGGATGATGGATTTAAATAGATTTGGAGTTTTGATGGTGTATATACTTGTTTGATTCAATTAATATACTAGGTTGTTTAGCCACGTGTTTTATTTCATGATCAATATATCACAAACTGTGTTTGGAATCAAAAGAGGAGACTTGCTAGCCAAAAATGATGAGAGGAACTCTCTATTTTTGAATTCAACAATTAATATCAATAAGAAATGCAATTCAAAATCAAGGACTCCATTGCTTGTCAAATTGAATGAATTCATCTTATAAATGGTTTAGGGGCATTTTTCTCTTAATGAATATAGTTATTTAGAAGGAAACAAAAGTTAATTTCAAGGTTATTGCATGAAAAATACTCTTGGTAACAACAAGAGGAGCCTAAATAACATGAGGTGATTAGAAATTCTCATTATTTAGGAAGTAAACCAGTTAACATTTGTACGAAACGCAAATGATAATGAATGGCACCTTTGGATGATGGATTTAAATATATTTGGAGTTTTGATGGTGTATATACTTGTTTGATTCAATTAATATACTAGGTTTTTTAGCCACGTGTTATATTTCATGATCAATGTATCCAAAAGTGTGTTTGGAATCAAAAGAGAAGGCTTGCTAGCCAAGAACGATGGGAGGAACTCTCTATTTTTGAATTCAACAATTAATATCAATAAGAAATGCAATTCAAAATCAAGGAGTCCATTGTTTGTTAAATTGAATGAATTCATCTTGTAAATGGTCTAGGGGCATTTTTTTTCATAATGAATAAAGTTATTTAGAAGGAAACGAAAGTTAATTTCAAGGTTATTGCATGAAAAATACTCCTGGTAACAACAAGAGGAGCCTAAATAACATGAGGTGATTAGAAATTCCCATTATTTTTGAATTAAACCACATAACATTTGTACGAAATGCCAACGATAACGAATGGCACCTTTGGATGTTGGATTTAAAAAGATTTGGAGTTCTAATGGTGTATATACTTGTTTGATTCAATTAATATACTAGGTTTTTTAGCCACATGTGTTACATTTCATGATCAATGTAACAAAAAGTGTGTTTGGAATCAAAAAGAGGAAACTTACCAACCAGAAATGATGGGAGGAACTCTCTATTTTTGAATTCAACAATTAATATCAATAAGAAATGCAATTCAAAATCATGGACTCCATTGTTTATTAAATTGAATGAATTCATCTTATCAATGGTCTAGGGGAACTTCTTTCATATAATGAATATAGTTATTAAGAAGGAAACAAATGTTAATTTCAAGGTTAGTGCATGAAAAATAGTCCTCCTGGTAACAACAAGAAGAGCCTAACTAACATGAGGTGATGAGAAATTCTCATTATTTAGGAATTAAAGCATTTTACATTTGTACGAAATGCAAACCATGATGAATGAAACCTTTGGCTGATGGATTTTAAATAGATTTGGAGTTTTAATCGTGCATATACTTGTTTGATTCAATTAATATACTTGATTGTTTAGCCAGTTGTGTGTTATATTTCATGATCAATGTATCAAAAAAGTGTCTTTGGAATCAAAAAGAGGAGGGTTGCTAGAAAAAAACGATGGGAGGAACTCTCTATTTTTGAATTCATCAATTAATATCAATCAATAAGAAATGCAATTCAAAATCAAGGACTCCATTGCTTGTCAAATTGAATGAATTCATCTTATAAATAGTCTAGGGGCATTTTTTTCATAATGAATAAAGTTATTTAGAAGGAAACGAAAGTTAATTTCAAGGTTATTGCATGAAAAATACTCCCTGGTAACAACAAGAGGAGCCTAAATAACATGAGGTGATTAGAAATTCTCATTATTTTTGAATTAAACCACATAACATTTGTACGAAATGCCAACGATAACGAATGGCACCTTTGGATGTTGGATTTAAAAAGATTCGGAGTTCTAATGGTGTATATACTTGTTTGATTCAATTAATATACTAGGTTTTTTAGCCACATGTGTTACATTTCATGATCAATGTAACAAAAAAAGTGTGTTTGGAATCAAAAGAGGAAACTTACCAACCAGAAATGATGGGAGGAACTCTCTATTTTTGAATTCAACAATTAATATCAATAAGAAATGCAATTCAAAATCATGGACTCCATTGTTTATTAAATTGAATGAATTCATCTTATAAATGGTCTAGGGGAACTTCTTTCATAATGAATATAGTTATTAAGAAGGAAACAAATGTTAATTTCAAGGTTAGTGCATGAAAAATAGTCTTGGTAACAACAAGAAGAGCCTAACTAACATGAGGTGATGAGAAAATTCTCATTATTTAGGAATTAAAGCATTTTACATTTGTACGAAATGCAAACCATGATGAATGAAACCTTTGGTTGATGGATTTAAATAGATTTGGAGTTTTTAATCGTGCATATACTTGTTTGATTCAATTAATATACTTGATTGTTTAGCCAGTTGTGTTATATTTCATGATCAATGTATCAAAAAGTGTCTTTGGAATCAAAAGAGGAGGCTTGCTAGCCAAAAACAATGGGAGGAACTCTCTATTTTTGAATTCATCAATTAATATCAATAAGAAATGCAATTCAAAATCAAGGACTCCATTGCTTGTTAAATTGAATGAATTGATCTTATAAATGGTCTAGGGACATTTTTTTCTTAATGAATATAGTTATTTAGAAGGAAACAAAAGTTAATTTCAAGGTTATTGCATGAAAAATAGTCCTGGTAACAACAAGAGGAGCCTAAATAACATGAGGTGATTTGAAATTCTCATTATTTAGTAAGTAAACCAGTTAACATTTGTACGAAACGCAAAACGATAATGAATGGCACCTTTGGATGATGGATTTAAATAGATTTGGAGTTTTGATGGTGTGTATATACTTGTTTGATTCAATTAATATACTAGGTTGTTTAGCCACGTGTTTTATTTCATGATCAATATATCACAAACTGTGTTTGGAATCAAAAGAGGAGACTTGCTAGCCAAAAATGATGAGAGGAACTCTCTATTTTTGAATTCAACAATTAATATCAATAAGAAATGCAATTCAAAATCAAGGACTCCATTGCTTGTCAAATTGAATGAATTCATCTTATAAATGGTCTAGGGCATTTTTCTCTTAATGAATATAGTTATTTAGAAGGAAACAAAAGTTAATTTCAAGGTTATTGCATGAAAAATACTCTTGGTAACAACAAGAGGAGCCTAAATAACATGAGGTGATTAGAAATTCTCATTATTTAGGAAGTAAAACCAGTTAACATTTGTACGAAACGCAAATGATAATGAATGGCACCTTCGGATGATGGATTTAAATATATTTGGAGTTTTGATGGTGTATATACTTGTTTGATTCAATTAATATACTAGGTTTTTTAGCCACGTGTTATATTTCATGATCAATGTATCCAAAAGTGTGTTTGGAATCAAAAGAGAAGGCTTGCTAGCCAAAAACGATGGGAGGAACTCTCTATTTTTGAATTCAACAATTAATATCAATAAGAAATGCAATTCAAAATCAAGGACTCCATTGTTTGTTAAATTGAATGAATTCATCTTGTAAATGGTCTAGGGGCATTTTTTTCATAATGAATAAAGTTATTTAGAAGGAAACGAAAGTTAATTTCAAGGTTATTGCATGAAAAATACTCCTGGTAACAACAAGAGGAGCCTAAATAACATGAGGTGATTAGAAATTCCCATTATTTTTGAATTAAACCACATAACATTTGTACGAAATGCCAACGATAACGAATGGCACCTTTGGATGTTGGATTTAAAAAGATTTGGAGTTCTACTGGTGTATATACTTGTTTGATTCAATTAATATACTAGGTTTTTTAGCCACATGTGTTACATTTCATGATCAATGTAACAAAAAGTGTGTTTGGAATCAAAAGAGGAAACTTACCAACCAGAAATGATGGGAGGAACTCTCTATTTTTTAATTCAACAATTAATATCAATAAGAAATGCAATTCAAAATCATGGACTCCATTGTTTATTAAATTGAATGAATTCATCTTATAAATGGTCTAGGGGAACTTCTTTCATAATGAATATAGTTGTTAAGAAGGAAACAAATGTTAATTTCAAGGTTAGTGCATGAAAAATAGTCCTGGTAACAACAAGAAGAGCCTAACTAACATGAGGTGATGAGAAATTCTCATTATTTAGGAATTAAACCATTTTACATTTGTATGAAATGCAAACCATGATGAATGAAACCTTTGGTTGATGGATTTAAATAGATTTGGAGTTTTTAATCGTGCATATACTTGTTTGATTCAATTAAATATACTTGATTGTTTAGCCAGTTGTGTTATATTTCATGATCAATGTATCAAAAAGTGTCTTTGGAATCGAAAAGAGGAGGCTTGCTAGCCAAAAAACGATGGGAGGAACTCTCTATTTTTGAATTCATCAATTAATATCAATAAGAAATGCAATTCAAAATCAAGGACTCCATTGCTTGTTAAATTGAATGAATTGATCTTATAAATGGGTCTAGGGACATTTTTTTCTTAATGAATATAGTTATTTAGAAGGAAACAAAAGTTAATTTCAAGGTTATTGCATGAAAAATAGTCCTGGTAACAACAAGAGGAGCCTAAATAACATGAGGTGATTTGAAATTCTCATTATTTAGGAAGTAAACCAGTTAACATTTGTACGAAACGCAAACGATAATGAATGGCACCTTTGGATGATGGATTTAAATAGATTTGGAGTTTTGATGGTGTATATACTTGTTTGATTCAATTAATATACTAGGTTGTTTAGCCACGTGTTTTATTTCATGATCAATATATCACAAACTGTGTTTGGAATCAAAAGAGGAGACTTGCTAGCCAAAAATGATGAGAGGAACTCTCTATTTTTGAATTCAACAATTAATATCAATAAGAAATGCAATTCAAAATCAAGGACTCCATTGCTTGTCAAATTGAATGAATTCATCTTATAAATGGTCTAGGGGCATTTTTCTCTTAATGAATATAGTTATTTAGAAGGAAACAAAAGTTAATTTCAAGGTTATTGCATGAAAAATACTCTTGGTAACAACAAGAGGAGCCTAAATAACATGAGGTGATTAGAAATTCTCATTATTTAGGAAGTAAACCAGTTAACATTTGTACGAAACGCAAATGATAATGAATGGCACCTTCGGATGATGGATTTAAATATATTTGGAGTTTTGATGGTGTATATACTTGTTTGATTCAATTAATATACTAGGTTTTTTAGCCACGTGTTATATTTCATGATCAATGTATCCAAAAAAGTGTGTTTGGAATCAAAAGAGAAGGCTTGCTAGCCAAAAACGATGGGAGGAACTCTCTATTTTTGAATTCAACAATTAATATCAATAAGAAATGCAATTCAAAATCAAGGACTCCATTGTTTGTTAAATTGAATGAATTCATCTTGTAAATGGTCTAGGGGCATTTTTTTCATAATGAATAAAGTTATTTAGAAGGAAACGAAAGTTAATTTCAAGGTTATTGCATGAAAAATACTCCTGGGTAACAACAAGAGGAGCCTAAATAACATGAGGTGATTAGAAATTCCCATTATTTTTGAATTAAACCACATAACATTTGTACGAAATGCCAACGATAACGAATGGCACCTTTGGATGTTGGATTTAAAAAGATTTGGAGTTCTACTGGTGTATATACTTGTTTGATTCAATTAATATACTAGGTTTTTTAGCCACATGTGTTACATTTCATGATCAATGTAACAAAAAGTGTGTTTGGAATCAAAAGAGGAAACTTACCAACCAGAAATGATGGGAGGAACTCTCTATTTTTGAATTCAACAATTAATATCAATAAGAAATGCAATTCAAAATCATGGACTCCATTGTTTATTAAATTGAATGAATTCATCTTATAAATGGTCTAGGGGAACTTCTTTCATAATGAATATAGTTATTAAGAAGGAAACAAATGTTAATTTCAAGGTTAGTGCATGAAAAATAGTCCTGGTAACAACAAGAAGAGCCTAACTAACATGAGGTGATGAGAAATTCTCATTATTTAGGAATTAAACCATTTTACATTTGTATGAAATGCAAACCATGATGAATGAAACCTTTGGTTGATGGATTTAAATAGATTTGGAGTTTTAATCGTGCATATACTTGTTTGATTCAATTAATATACTTGATTGTTTAGCCAGTTGTGTTATATTTCATGATCAATGTATCAAAAAGTGTCTTTGGAATCAAAAGAGGAGGCTTGCTAGCCAAAAACGATGGGAGGAACTCTCTATTTTTGAATTCATCAATTAATATCAATAAGAAATGCAATTCAAAATCAAGGACTCCATTGCTTGTTAAATTGAATGAATTCATCTTATAAATGGTCTAGGGACATTTTTTTTCTTAATGAATATAGTTATTTAGAAGGAAACAAAAGTTAATTTCAAGGTTATTGCATGAAAAATAGTCCTGGTAACAACAAGAGGAGCCTAAATAACATGAGGTGATTTGAAATTCTCATTATTTAGGAAGTAAACCAGTTAACATTTGTACGAAACGCAAACGATAATGAATGGCACCTTTGGATGATGGATTTAAATAGATTTGGAGTTTTGATGGTGTATATACTTGTTTGATTCAATTAATATACTAGGTTGTTTAGCCACGTGTTTTATTTCATGATCAATATATCACAAAACTGTGTTTGGAATCAAAAGAGGAGACTTGCTAGCCAAAAATGATGGGAGGAACTCTCTATTTTTGAATTCAACAATTAATATCAATAAGAAATGCAATTCAAAATCAAGGACTCCATTGCTTGTCAAATTGAATGAATTCATCTTATAAATGGTCTAGGGGCATTTTTCTCTTAAAGAATATAGTTATTTAGAAGGAAACAAAAGTTAATTTCAAGGTTATTGCATGAAAAATACTCTTGGTAACAACAAGAGGAGCCTAAATAACATGAGGTGATTAGAAATTCTCATTATTTAGGAAGTAAACCAGTTAACATTTGTACGAAACGCAAATGATAATGAATGGCACCTTTGGATGATGGATTTAAATATATTTGGAGTTTTGATGGTGTATATACTTGTTTGATTCAATTAATATACTAGGTTTTTTAGCCACGTGTTATATTTCATGATCAATGTATCCAAAAGTGTGTTTGGAATCATAAGAGAAGGCTTGCTAGCCAAAAACGATGGGAGGAACTCTCTATTTTTGAATTCAACAATTAATATCAATAAGAAATGCAATTCAAAATCAAGGACTCCATTGTTTGTTAAATTGAATGAATTCATCTTGTAAATGGTCTAGGGGCATTTTTTTTCATAATGAATAAAGTTATTTAGAAGGAAACGAAAGTTAATTTCAAGGTTATTGCATGAAAAATACTCCTGGTAACAACAAGAGGAGCCTAAATAACATGAGGTGATTAGAAAATTCCCATTATTTTTGAAATTAAACCACATAACATTTGTACGAAATGCCAACGATAACGAATGGCACCTTTGGATGTTGGATTTAAAAAGATTTGGAGTTCTAATGGTGTATATACTTGTTTGATTCAATTAATATACTAGGTTTTTTAGCCACATGTGTTACATTTCATGATCAATGTAACAAAAAGTGTTTTTGGAATCAAAAGAGGAAACTTACCAACCAGAAATGATGGGAGGAACTCTCTATTTTTGAATTCAACAATTAATATCAATAAGAAATGCAATTCAAAATCATGGACTCCATTGTTTATTAAATTGAATGAATTCATCTTATAAATGGTCTAGGGGAACTTCTTTCATAATGAATATAGTTATTAAGAAGGAAACAAATGTTAATTTCAAGGTTAGTGCATGAAAAATAGTCCTGGTAACAACAAGAAGAGCCTAACTAACATGAGGTGATGAGAAATTCTCATTATTTAGGAATTAAACCATTTTACATTTGTACGAAATGCAAACCATGATGAATGAAACCTTTGGCTGATGGATTTAAATAGATTTGGAGTTTTAATCGTGCATATACTTGTTTGATTCAATTAATATACTTGATTGTTTAGCCAGTTGTGTTATATTTCATGATCAATGTATCAAAAAGTGTCTTTGGAATCAAAAGAGGAGGCTTGCTAGCCAAAAACGATGGGAGGAACTCTCTATTTTTGAATTCATCAATTAATATCAATAAGAAATGCAATTCAAAATCAAGGACTCCATTGCTTGTTAAATTGAATGACTTCATCTTATAAATGGTCTAGGGACATTTTTTTCTTAATGAATATAGTTATTTAGAAGGAAACAAAAGTTAATTTCAAGGTTATTGCATGAAAAATAGTCCTGGTAACAACAAGAGGAGCCTAAATAACATGAGGTGATTAGAAATTCTCATTATTTAGGAAGTAAACTAGTTAACATTTGTACGAAACGCAAATGATAATGAATGGCACCTTCGGATGATGGATTTAAATATATTTGGAGTTTTGATGGTGTATATACTTGTTTGATTCAATTAATATACTAGGTTTTTTAGCCACGTGTTATATTTCATGATCAATGTATCCAAAAGTGTGTTTGGAATCAAAAGAGAAGGATTGCTAGCCAAAAAACGATGGGAGGAACTCTCTATTTTTTTTTGAATTCAACAATTAATATCAATAAGAAATGCAATTCAAAATCAAGGACTCCATTGTTTGTTAAATTTGAATGAATTCATCTTGTAAATGGTCTAGGGGCATTTTTTTCATAATGAATAAAGTTATTTAGAAGGAAACGAAAGTTAATTTCAAGGTTATTGCATGAAAAAATACTCCTGGTAACAACAAGAGGAGCCTAAATAACATGAGGTGATTAGAAAATTCTCATTATTTTTGAATTAAACCACATAACATTTGTACGAAATGCCAACGATAATGAATGGCACCTTTGGATGTTGGATTTAAAAAGATTCGGAGTTCTAAATGGTGTATATACTTGTTTGATTCAATTAATATACTAGGTTTTTTAGCCACATGTGTTACATTTCATGATCAATGTTACAAAAAGTGTGTTTGGAATCAAAAGAGGAAACTTACCAACCAGAAATGATGGGAGGAACTCTCTATTTTTGAATTCAACAATTAATATCAATAAGAAATGCAATTCAAAATCATGGACTCCATTGTTTATTAAATTGAATGAATTCATCTTATAAATGGTCTAGGGGAACTTCTTTCATAATGAATATAGTTATTAAGAAGGAAACAAATGTTAATTTCAAGGTTAGTGCATGAAAAAAATAGTCCTGGTAACAACAAGAAGAGCCTAACTAACATGAGGTGATGAGAAATTCTCATTATTTAGGAATTAAACCATTTTACATTTGTACGAAATGCAAACCATGATGAATGAAACCTTTGGTTGATGGATTTTAAATAGATTTGGAGTTTTAATCGTGCATATACTTGTTTGATTCAATTAATATACTTGATTGTTTAGCCAGTTGTTGTGTTATATTTCATGATGAATGTATCAAAAAGTGTCTTTGGAATCAAAAGAGGAGGCTTGCTAGCCAAAAACGATGGGAGGAACTCTCTATTTTTGAATTCATCAATTAATATCAATAAGAAATGCAATTCAAAATCAAGGACTCCATTGCTTGTTAAATTGAATGAATTCATCTTATAAATGGTCTAGGGACATTTTTTTCTTAATGAATATAGTTATTTAGAAGGAGACAAAAGTTAATTTCAAGGTTATTGCATGAAAAATAGTCCTGGTAACAACAAGAGGAGCCTAAATAACATGAGGTGATTTGAAATTCTCATTATTTAGGAAGTAAACCAGTTAACATTTGTACGAAATGCAAACGATAATGAATGGCACCATTGGATGATGGATTTAAATAGATTTGGAGTTTTGATGGTGTATATACTTGTTTGATTCAATTAATATACTAGGTTGTTTATTCACGTGTTTTATTTCATGATCAATATATCACAAACTGTGTTTGGAATCAAAAGAGGAGACTTGCTAGCCAAAAATGATGAGAGGAACTCTCTATTTTTGAATTCAACAATTAATATCAATAAGAAATGCAATTCAAAATCAAGGACTCCATTGCTTGTCAAATTGAATGAATTCAACTTATAAATGGTCTAGGGGCATTTTTCTCTTAATGAATATAGTTATTTAGAAGGAAACAAAAGTTAATTTCAAGGTTATTGCATGAAAAATACTCTTGGTAACAACAAGAGGAGCCTAAATAACATGAGGTGATTAGAAATTCTCATTATTTAGGAAGTAAACCAGTTAACATTTGTACGAAATGCAAATGATAATGAATGGCACCTTTGGATGATGGATTTAAATATATTTGGAGTTTTGATGGTGTATATACTTGTTTGATTCAATTAATATACTAGGTTTTTTAGCCACGTGTTATATTTCATGATCAATGTATCCAAAAGTGTGTTTGGAATCAAAAGAGAAGGCTTGCTAGCCAAAAACGATGGGAGGAACTCTCTATTTTTGAATTCAACAATTAATATCAATAAGAAATGCAATTCAAAATCAAGGACTCCATTGTTTGTTAAATTGAATGAATTCATCTTGTAAATGGTCTAGGGGCATTTTTTTCATAATGAATAAAGTTATTTAGAAGGAAACGAAAGTTAATTTCAAGGTTATTGCATGAAAAATACTCCTGGTAACAACAAGAGGAGCCTAAATAACATGAGGTGATTAGAAATTCTCATTATTTTTGAATTAAACCACATAACATTTGTACGAAATGCCAACGATAAAGAATGGCACCTTTGGATGTTGGATTTAAAAAGATTTGGAGTTCTAATGGTGTATATACTTGTTTGATTCAATTAATATACTAGGTTTTTTAGCCACATGTGTTACATTTCATGATCAATGTAACAAAAAAGTGTGTTTGGAATCAAAAAGAGGAAACTTACCAACCAGAAATGATGGGAGGAACTCTCTATTTTTGAATTCAACAATTAATATCAATAAGAAATGCAATTCAAAATCATGGACTCCATTGTTTATTAAATTGAATGAATTCATCTTATAAATGGTCTAGGGGAACTTCTTTCATAATGAATATAGTTATTAAGAAGGAAACAAATGTTAATTTCAAGGTTAGTGCATGAAAAATAGTCCTGGTAACAACAAGAAGAGCCTAACTAACATGAGGTGATGAGAAATTCTCATTATTTAGGAATTAAACCATTTTACATTTGTACGAAATGCAAACCATGATGAATGAAACCTTTGGCTGATGGATTTAAATAGATTTGGAGTTTTAATCGTGCATATACTTGTTTGATTCAATTAATATACTTGATTGTTTAGCCAGTTGTGTTATATTTCATGATCAATGTATCAAAAAGTGTCTTTAGAATCAAAAGAGGAGGCTTGTTAGCCAAAAACGATGGGAGGAACTCTCTATTTTTGAATTCATCAATTAATATCAATAAGAAATGCAATTCAAAATCAAGGACTCCATTGCTTGTTAAATTGAATGAATTCATCTTATAAATGGTCTAGGGACATTTTTTTCTTAATGAATATAGTTATTTAGAAGGAGACAAAAGTTAATTTCAAGGTTATTGCATGAAAAATACTCCTGGTAACAACAAGAGGAGCCTAAATAACATGAGGTGATTAGAAATTCTCATTATTTTTGAATTAAACCACATAACATTTGTACGAAATGCCAACGATAACGAATGGCACCTTTGGATGTTGGATTTAAAAAGATTCGGAGTTCTAATGGTGTATATACTTGTTTGATTCAATTAATATACTAGGTTTTTTAGCCACATGTGTTACATTTCATGATCAATGTAACAAAAAGTGTGTTTGGAATCAAAAGAGGAAACTTACCAACCAGAAATGATGGGAGGAACTCTCTATTTTTGAATTCAACAATTAATATCAATAAGAAATGCAATTCAAAATCATGGACTCCATTGTTTATTAAATTGAATGAATTCATCTTATAAATGGTCTAGGGGAACTTCTTTCATAATGAATATAGTTATTAAGAAGGAAACAAATGTTAATTTCAAGGTTAGTGCATGAAAAATAGTCCTGGTAACAACAAGAAGAGCCTAACTAACATGAGGTGATGAGAAATTCTCATTATTTAGGAATTAAACCATTTTACATTTGTACGAAATGCAAACCATGATGAATGAAACCTTTGGTTGATGGATTTAAATAGATTTGGAGTTTTAATCGTGCATATACTTGTTTGATTCAATTAATATACTTGATTGTTTAGCCAGTTGTGTTATATTTCATGATCAATGTATCAAAAAGTGTCTTTGGAATCAAAAGAGGAGGCTTGCTAGCCAAAAAGGATGGGAGGAACTCTCTATTTTTGAATTCATCAATTAATATCAATAAGAAATGCAATTCAAAATCAAGGACTCCATTGCTTGTTAAATTGAATGAATTCATCTTATAAATGGTCTAGGGACATTTTTTTCTTAATGAATATAGTTATTTAGAAGGAGACAAAAGTTAATTTCAAGGTTATTGCATGAAAAATAGTCCTGGTAACAACAAGAGGAGCCTAAATAACATGAGGTGATTTGTAATTCTCATTATTTAGGAAGTAAACCAGTTAACATTTGTACGAAACGCAAACGATAATGAATGGCACCATTGGATGATGGATTTAAATAGATTTGGAGTTTTGATGGTGTATATACTTGTTTGATTCAATTAATATACTAGGTTGTTTATTCACGTGTTTTATTTCATGATCAATATATCACAAACTGTGTTTGGAATCAAAAGAGGAGACTTGCTAGCCAAAAATGATGAGAGGAACTCTCTATTTTTGAATTCAACAATTAATATCAATAAGAAATGCAATTCAAAATCAAGGACTACATTGCTTGTCAAATTGAATGAATTCATCTTATAAATGGTCTGGGGGCATTTTTCTCTTAATGAATATAGTTATTTAGAAGGAAACAAAAGTTAATTTCAAGGTTATTGCATGAAAAATACTCCTGGTAACAACAAGAGGATCCTAAATAACATGAGGTGATTAGAAATTCTCATTATTTAGGAAGTAAACAAGTTAAAATAAATATAATTGTTTAGAAGGAAACAAAAGTTTATTTCAAGGTTAGTGCATGAAAAATAGTCCTGGTAACAACAAGAAGAGCCTAAATAACATGAGGTGATTAGAAATTCTCATTATTTAGGAATTAAACCAGTTAACATTTGTACGAAATGCAATCGATAACGAATGGCACCTTTGGATGAAGGATTTAAATAGATTTGGAGTTTTAATGGTGTATATACTTGTTTGATTCAATTAATATACTAGGTTGTTTAGCCACATGTGTTACATTTCATGATCAATGTAACAAAAAGTGTGTTTGGAATCAAAAGAGGAAACTTATTAACCAGAAATGATGCGAGGAACTCTCTATTTTTGAATTTAACAATTAATATCAATAAGAAATGCAATTCAAAATCGAGGACTCCATTGTTTGTGAAATTGAATGAATTCATCTTATAAATGGTCTAGGGGCATTTTTTTCTTAATGAATATAGTTATTTAGAAGGAAACAAAAGTTAATTTCAAGGTTATTGCATGAAAAATACTCCTGGTAACAACAGGAGGAGCCTAAATAACATGAGGTGATTAGAAATTCTCATTATTTAGGAAATAAACCAGTTGACATTTGTACAAAATGCAAACGATGATGAATGACACCTTTGGATGATGGATTTAACTAGATTTGGAGTTTTGATGGTGTATATACATGTTTGATTCAATTAATATACTTGGTTGTTTAGCTACATGTTATATTTCATGATCAATGTATCAAAAAGTGTGTTTGGAATCAAAAGACGAGGCTTGCTAGCCAAAAATGATGAGAGGAACTCTCCTTTTTTGAATTCAACAATTAAAATGAATGAGAAATGCAATTCAAAATCCAGGACTCCATTGTTTGTTAAATTGGATGAATTCATCTTATAAATGGTCTAGGGGCATTATTTTCTCAATGAATATAGTTAGTTAGAAGGAAACAAAAGTTAATTTCAAGGTTATTGCATGAAAAATACTCCTGGTAACAACAGGAAGAGCCTAATAACATGAGGTGATTAGAAATTCTCATTATTTAGGAATTAAACCAGTTAACATTTACACGACATGCAAACGATAAGGAATGACACCTTTCGATGATGGATTTAACTAGATTTGGAGTTTTGATGTTGTATGTACCTGTTTGATTCAATTAATATACTAGGTTGTTTAGCCATATGTTATACTTAATGATCAATGTATCAAAAAGTGTGTTTGGAATCAAAAGAGGAGGCTTGCTAGCAAAAAATAATTAGAGGAACTCTCTATTTTTGAATTCAACAATTAATATCAATAAGAAATGCAATTCAAAATCGAGGACTCCATTGCTTGTTAAATGGAATGCATTCATCTTATAAATGGTCTAGGGGCATTTTTTTCTTAATGAATATAGTTATTTAGAAGGAAACGAAAGTTAATTTCAAGGTTATTGCCTGAAAAATACTCCTAGTAACAACAAGAAGAGCCTAAATAACATAAGGTGATTAGAAATTCTCATTATTTAGGAATTAAACCAGTTAACATTTGTACGAAATGCAATCGATAACGAATGGCACCTTTGGATGATGGATTTAACTAGATTTGGTGTTTGATGGTGTATATACTTGTTTGATTCAATTAATATACTAGGATGTATAGCCACATGTTATATTTCATGATCAATGTATCAAAATGTGTGTTTGGAATCAAAAGAGGTGGCTTGCTAGCCAAAAATGATGAGAGGAACTCTCAATTTTTGATTTCAACAATTAATATCAATAAGAAATACAATTCAAAATCAAGGACTCCATTGCTTGTTAAATTGAATGAATTCATCTTATAAATGGTCTAGTGGCATTATTTTCTTAATGAATATAGTTATTTAGAAGGAAACAAAAGTTAATTTCAAGGTTATTGCATGAAAAATACTCCTGGTAACAACAGGAGGAGCCTAAATAACATGAGGTGATTAGAAATTGTCATTTTTTAGGAATTAAACCAATTAACATTTGTACGAAATGCAAACGATAATGAATGGCACCTTTGGATGATGGATTTAAATAGATTTGGAGTTTTGATGGTGTATATACTTGTTTGATTCAATTAATATACTAGGTTGTTTAGCCACGTGTTATATTTCATGATCAATGTATCAAAAAGTGTGTTTGGAATCAAAAGAGCAGGCTTGCTAGCCAAAAACGATGGGAGGAACTCTCTATTTTTGAATTCAATTGTTAGTATCAATAAGAAATGCAATTCAAAATCAAGGACTCCATTGCTTGTTAAATTGAATGAATTCAACCTATAAATGGTCTAGGGGCATTTTTTTCTTAATAAATATAATTGTTTAGAAGGAAACAAAAGTTAATTTCAAGGTTAGTGCATAAAAAATAGTCCGGGTAACAACAAGAAGAGCCTAATTAACATGAGGTGATTAGAAATTCTCATTATTTAGGAATTAAACCAGTTAACATTTGTACGAAATGCAATCGATAACGAATGGCACCTTTGGATGATGGATTTAAATAGATTTGAAGTTTTAATGGTGTATATACTTGTTTGATTCAATTAATATACTAGGTTGTTTAGCCACATGTGTTACATTTCATGATCAATGTAACAAAAAGTGTGTTTGGAATCAAAAGAGGAAACTTACTACCCAGAAATGATGCGAGGAACTCTCTATTTTTGAATTCAACAATTAATATCAATAAGAAATGCAATTCAAAATCGAGGACTCCATTGCTTGTGAAATTGAATGAATTCATCTTATAAATGGTCTAGGGGCATTTTTTTCTTAATGAATATAGTTATTTAGATGAAACGAAAGTTAATTTCAAGGTTATTGCTTGAAAAATACTCCTGGTAACAACAAGAAGAGCCTAAATAACATGAGGTGATTAGAAATTCTCATTATTTAGGAAGTAAACCATTTAACATTTGTACGAAATGCAATCGATAATGAATGGCACCTTTGGATGATGGATTTAAATAGATTTGGAGTTTTGATGGTGTATATACTTGTTTGATTCAATTAATATACTAGGTTGTTTAGCCACATGTTATATTTCATGATCAATGTATCAAAAAGTGTGTTTGGAATCAAAAGAGGAGGCTTGCTAGCCAAAAATGATGAGAGGAACTCTCAATTTTTGATTTCAACAATTAATATCAATAAGAAATACAATTCAAAATCAAGGACTCCATTGTTTGTTAAATTGAATGAATTCATCTTATAAATGGTCTAGGGGCATTATTTTCTTAATGAATATAGTTATTTAGAAGGAAACAAAAGTTAATTTCAAGGTTATTGCATGAAAAATACTCCTCGTAACAACAGAAGGAGCCTAAATAACATGAGGTGATTAGAAATTCTCATTATTTAGGAATTAAACCAGTTAACATTTGTACGAAATGCAAACGATAATGAATGACACCTTTGGATGCTGGATTTAACTAGATTTGGAGTTTTGATGGTGTATATACTTGTTTTATTCAATTAATATACTAGGTTGTTTAGCCACATGTTATATTTCATGATCAATGTATCAAAAAGTGTGTTTGGAATCAAAAGAGGAGGCTTGCTAGCAAAAAATAATTAGAGGAACTCTCTATTTTTGAATTCAACAATTAATATCAATAAGAAATGCAATTCAAAATCGAGGACTCCATTGTTTGTTAAAGTGAATGAATTCATCTTATAAATGGAGTAGGAGCATTTTTTTCTTAATGAATATAGTTATTTAGAAGGAAACGAAAGTTCATTTCAAGGTTATTGCTTGAAAAATACTCCTGGTAACAACAAGAAGAGCCTAAATAACATGAGGTGATTAGAAATTCTCATTATTTAGGATGTAAACTAGTTAACATTTGTACGAAATGCAAACGATAATGAATGGCACCTTTGGATGATGGATTTAAATAGATTTGGAGTTTTGATGGTGTATATACTTGTTTCATTCAATTAATATACTAGGTTGTTTAGCCACGTGTCATATTTCATGATCAATGTATCAAAAAGTGTGTTTGGAATCAAAAGAGGAGGCTTGCTAGCCAAAAATGATGAGAGGAACTCTCTATTTTTGAATGCAACAATTAATATCAATAAGAAATGCAATTCAAAATCGAGGACCCCATTATTTGTTAAATTGAATGAATTCATCTTATAAATGGTCTAGGGGCATTTTTTTCATAATGAATATAGTTATTTAGAAGGAAACGAAAGTTAATTTCAAGGTTAGTGCATGAAAAATAGTCCTGGTAACAACAAGAAGAGCCTAATTAACATGAGGCGATGAGAAATTCTCATTATTTAGGAATTAAACCATTTAACATTTGTATCAAATGCGAACCATGATGAATGACAACTTTTGCTGACGGATTTAAAAAGATTTGAAGTTCTAATGGTGCATATACTTGTTTGATTCAATTAATATACTATGTTGTTGAGCCACATGTGTTACATTTCATGATCAATGTAATGAAAAGTGTGTTTGGAATCAAAAGAGGTAACTTACTAACCAGAAATGATGGGAGGAACTCTCTATTTTTGAATTCAACAATTAATATCAATAAGAAATGCAATTCAAAATTGAGGACTCCATTGCTTTTTAAATTGAATGAATTCATCTTATAAATGGTCTAGGGGCTTTTTTTTCTTAATGAATATAGTTATTTAGAAGGAAACGAAAGTTAATTTCAAGGTTATTGCTTGAAAAATACTCCTAGTAACAACAAGAAGAGCCTAAATAACATGAGGTGATTAGAAATTCTCATTATTTAGGATGTAAACCAGTTAACATTTGTACGAAATGCAAACGATAATGAATGGCACCTTTGGATGATGGATTTAAATAGATTTGGAGTTTTGATGGTGTATATACTTGTTTCATTCAATTAATATACTAGGTTGTTTAGCCACGTGTCATATTTCATGATCAATGTATCAAAAAGTGTGTTTGGAATCAAAAGAGGAGGCTTGCTAGCCAAAAATGATGAGAGGAACTCTCTATTTTTGAATTCAACAATTAATATCAATAAGAAATTCAATTCAAAATTGAGGACCCCATTATTTGTTAAATTGAATGAATTCATCTTATAAATGGTCTAGGGGCATTTTTTTCATAATGAATATAGTTATTTAGAAGGAAACGAAAGTTAATTTCAAGGTTAGTGCATGAAAAATAGTCCTGGTAACAACAAGAAGAGCCTAATTAACATGAGGCGATGAGAAATTCTCATTATTTAGGAATTAAACCATTTAACATTTGTACCAAATGCGAACCATGATGAATGACAACTTTTGCTGACGGATTTAAAAAGATTTGGAGTTCTAATTGTGCATATACTTGTTTGATTCAATTAATATACTATGTTGTTGAGCCACATGTGTTACATTTCATGATCAATGTAATGAAAAGTGTGTTTGGAATCAAAAGAGGAAACTTACTAACCAGAAATGATGGGAGGAACTCTCTATTTTTGAATTCAACAATTAATATCAATAAGAAATGCAATTCAAAATCGAGGACTCCATTGCTTGTTAAATTGAATGAATTCATCTTATAAATGGTCTAGGGGCTTTTTTTTCTTAATGAATATAGTTATTTAGAAGGAAACGAAAGTTAATTTCAAGGTTATTGCTTGAAAAATACTCCTGGTAACAACAAGAAGAGCCTAAATAACATGAGGTGATTAGAAATTCTCATTATTTAGGAATTAAACCAGTTAACATTTGTACGAAATGCAATCGATAACAAATGGCACCTTTGGATGATGGATTTAAATAGATTTGTAGTTTTGATGGTGTATATACTTGTTTGATTCAATTAATATATTAGGTTGTTTAGCCACATGTTATATTTCATGATCAATGTATCAAAAAGTGTGTTTGGAATCAAAAGAGGAGGCTTGCTAGCCAAAAATGATGAGAGGAACTCCCTATTTTTGAATTCAACAATTAATATCAATAAGAAATGCAATTCAAAATCAAGGACTCCATTGTTTGCTAAATTGAATGAATTCATCTTATAAATGGTCTAGGGGCATTATTTTCTTAATGAATATAGTTATTTAGAAGGAAACAAAAGTCAATTTCAAGGTTATTGCATGAAATATACTCCTGGAAACAACAAAAGGAGCCTAAATAACATAAGGTGATTAGAAATTTTCATTATTTAGGAAGTAAACCAGTTAATATTTGTACGAAATGCAAACGATAATGAATGGCACCTTTGGAGGGTGGATTTAAATAGATTTGGAGTTTTGATGGTGTATATACTTGTTTGATTCAATTAATATACTAGGTTGTTCAGCCACCTGTGTTATATTTCATGATCAATGTATCAAAAAGTGTGTTTGGAATCAAAAGAGAAAACTTGCTAACCAGAAATGATGGGAGGAACTCTCTATTTTTGAATTCAATAATTAATATCAATAAGAAATGCAATTCAAAATCAAGGACTCCATTGTTTGTTAAATTGAATGAATTCATCTTATAAGTGGTCTAGGGGCACTTTTTTCTTAATGAATGTAGTTATTTAGAAGGAAACAAAAGTTAATTTCAAGGTTATTGCATGAAAAATACTCCTCGTAACAACAAGAGGAGCCTAAATAACATGAGGTGATTAGAAATTCTCATTATTTAGGAAGTAAAAGATTTAACATTTGTACAAAATGCAAACGATAATGAATGGCACCTTTGGATGATGGATTTAAATAGATTTGGAGTTTTGATGGTGTATATAATTGTTTGATTCAATTAATATACTAGGTTGTTTAGCCACATGTGTTATATTTCATGATCAATGTATCAAAAAGTGTGTTTGGAATCAAAAGAGAAAACTTGCTAACCAGATATGATGGGAGGACCTCTCAATTTTTGAATTCAACAATTAATATCAATAAGAAATGCAATTCAAAATCAAGGTCTCGATTGTTTGTTAAATTGAATGAATTCATCTTAAACATGGTCTAGGGGCATTTTTTTCATAATGAATGTAGTTATTTAGAAGGAAACAAAAGTTAATTTCATTGTTAATGCATGAAAAATAGTCCTGGTAAAAACAAGAGGACCCAAATAACATGAGGTGATTAGAAATTCTCATAATTTTGGAAATTAAACCAATGAACATTTGTACGAAATGCAAACCATGATGAATGGCACCTTTGGATGATGGATTTAAATAGATTTGGAGTTTTAATCGTGTATATACTTGTTTGATTCAATTAATATACTAGGTTGTTCGGCCACCTATGCTATATATTTCATGATCAATGTATCAAAAAGTGTGTTTGGAGTCAAAAGAGAAAACTTGCTAACCAGAAATGATGGGAGGAACTCTCTATTTTTTGAATTCAACAATTAATATCAATAAGAAATGCAATTCAAAATCAAGGACTCCATTGTTTGTTAAAATTGAATGAATTCATCTTATAAGTGGTCTAGGGGCACTTTTTTCTTAATGAATGTAGTTATTTAGAAGGAAACAAAAGTTAATTTCAAGGTTATTGCATGAAAAAATACTCTTCGTAACAACAAGAGAGGAGCCTAAATAACATGAGGTGATTAGAAATTCTCATTATTTAGGAAGTAAAAAATTTAACATTTGTACAAAATGCAAACGATAATGAATGGCACCTTTGGATGATGGATTTAAATAGATTTGGAGTTTTGATGGTGTATATAATTGTTTGATTCAATTAATATACTAGGTTGTTTAGCCACATGTGTTATATTTCATGATCAATGTATCAAAAAGTGTGTTTGGAATCAAAAGAGAAAACTTGCTAACCAGATATGATGGGAGGACCTCTCAATTTTTGAATTCAACAATTAATATCAATAAGAAATGCAATTCAAAATCAAGGTCTCGATTGTTTGTTAAATTGAATGAATTCATCTTAAACATGGTCTAGGGGCATTTTTTCATAATGAATGTAGTTATTTAGAAGGAAACAAAAGTTAATTTCATTGTTAATGCATGAAAAATAGTCCTGGTAAAAACAAGAGGACCCTAAATAACATGAGGTGATTAGAAATTCTCATAATTTTGGAATTAAACCAATGAACATTTGTACGAAATGCAAACCATGATGAATGGCACCTTTGGATGATGGATTTAAATAGATTTGGAGTTTTAATCGTGTATATACTTGTTTGATTCAATTAATATACTAGGTTGTTCGGCCACCTATGCTATATATTTCATGATCAATGTATCAAAAAGTGTGTTTGGAGTCAAAAGAGAAAACTTGCTAACCAGAAATGATGGGAGGAACTCTCTATTTTTGAATTCAACAATTAATATCAATAAGAAATGCAATTCAAAATCAAGGACTCCATTGTTTGTTAAATTGAATGAATTCATCTTATAAGTGGTCTAGGGGCACTTTTTTCTTAATGAATGTAGTTATTTAGAAGGAAACAAAAGTTAATTTCAAGGTTATTGCATGAAAAATACTCTTCGTAACAACAAGAGGAGCCTAAATAACATGAGGTGATTAGAAATTCTCATTATTTAGGAAGTAAAAAATTTAACATTTGTACAAAATGCAAACGATAATGAATGGCACCTTTGGATGATAGATTTAAATAGATTTGGAGTTTTTGATGGTGTATATAAATTGTTTGATTCAATTAATATACTAGGTTGTTTAGCCACATGTGTTATATTTCATGATCAATGTATCAAAAAGTGTGTTTGGAATCAAAAGAGAAAACTTGCTAACCAGATATGATGGGAGGACCTCTCAATTTTTGAATTCAACAATTAATATCAATAAGAAATGCAATTCAAAATCAAGGTCTCGATTGTTTGTTAAATTGAATGAATTCATCTTAAACATGGTCTAGGGGCATTTTTTTCATAATGAATGTAGTTATTTAGAAGGAAACAAAAGTTAATTTCATTGTTAATGCATGAAAAATAGTCCTGGTAAAAACAAGAGGACCCTAAATAACATGAGGTGATTAGAAATTCTCATAATTTTGGAATTAAACCAATGAACATTTGTACGAAATGCAAACCATGATGAATGGCACCTTTGGATGATGGATTTAAATAGATTTGGAGTTTTAATCGTGTATATACTTGTTTGATTCAATTAATATACTAGGTTGTTCGGCCACCTGTGCTATATATTTCATGATCAATGTATCAAAAAGTGTGTTTGGAGTCAAAAGAGAAAACTTGCTAACCAGAAATGATGGGAGGAACTCTCTATTTTTGAATTCAACAATTAATATCAATAAGAAATGCAATTCAAAATCAAGGACTCCATTGTTTGTTAAATTGAATGAATTCATCTTATAAATGGTCTAGGGGCACTTTTTTTGTAATGAATGTAGTTATTTAAAAGGAAACAAAATTTAATTTCAAGGTTATTGCATGAAAAATACTCCTCGTAACAACAAGAGCAGCCTAAATAACATGAGGTGATTAGAAATTCTCATTATTTAGGAATTAAAAAATTTAACATTTGTACAAAATGCAAACGATAATGAATGACACCTTTGGATGATGGATTTATATAGATTTGGAGTTTTAATGGTGTATATACTTGTTTCATTCAAGTAATATACTAGGTTGTTTAGCCACATGTGTTATATTTCATGATCAATGTAACAAAAAGTGTGTTTGGAATCAAAAGAGGAAACTTAATAACCAAAAATGATGGGAGGAACTCTCTATTTTTGAATTCAATAATTAATATCAATAAGAAATGCAATTCAAAATCATGGACTTCATTGTTTATTAAATTGAATGAATTCATCTTATAAATGGTCTAGGGGCACTTTTTTCATAATGAATATAGTTATTAAGAAGGAAAAAAAAGTTAATTTCAAGGTTATTGCATGAAAAATAGTCCTGGTAACAACAAGAGGAGCCTAATTAACATGAGGTGATTAGAAATTCTCATTATTTTGGAATTAAACCTTTTAACATTTGTACGAAATGCAAACCATGATGAATGACAGCTTTGGCTGATGGATTTAAATAGATTTGGAGTTTTAATCGTGTATATACTTGTTTGATTCAATTAATATACTAGGTTTGTTTAGCCACCTATGTTATATTTCATGATCAATGTATGAAAAAAGTGTGTTTGGAATCAAAAGAGGAGGCTTGCTAGCCAAAAATGATGGGAGGAAATCTCTACTTTGGAATTCTATAATTAACATCAATAACAAATGCAATTCAAAATCATGGACTCCATTGTTTGTTAAATTGAATGAATTCATCTTATAGATAGTCCAGGGGCTTTTTTTTTCATAATGAATATAGTTATTGAGAAAGAAACTAAAGTTAATTTCACGGTTATTACATGAAAATAGTCCTAGTAAAACCAAGAGGAGCCTCATTAACATGAAGTGATTAGAATGTCTCATTATTTAGGAATTAAAACAACTAACATTTGTACTAAATGCAAACCATGATGAATGACACCTTTGGCTGATGGTGAAATAGATTTGGAGTTTTAATGGTGTATACACTTGTTTGATTCAGTTAATATACTAAGTTGTTTAGCCACATTTGTTATATTTTATGATAAATGTATCAAAAAGTGTGTTTTGGAATCAAAAGAGGAGGCTTGCTAGCCAAAAATGATGGGAGGAACTCTCTATTTTTGAATTCAACAATTAATATCAATAAGAAATGCAATTCAAAATCAAGGACTCCATTGGTTGTTAAATTGAATGAATTCACCTTATAAATGGTCTAAGGGCATTTTTTCATAATGAATGTAGTTATTTAGAAGGAAAAAAAAGTTAATTTCAAGGTTATTGCATGAAAAATAGTCCTGGTAAAAACAAGAGGACCCTAAATAATATGAGGTGATTAGAAATTCTCATAATTGAGGAATTAAACCAGTTAACATTTGTACGAAATGCAAACGATAATGAATGACACCTTTGGATGATGGATTTAAATAGATTTGGAGTTTTGATGGTGTATATACTTGTTTGATTCAATTAATATACTAGGCTATTTAGCCACAAGTGTTATATTTCATGATCAATGTAACAAAAAGTGTGTTTGGTATCAAAAGGGCAATCTTACTAACCAGAAATGATGGGAGGAACTCTCTATTTTTGAATTCAACAATTAATATCAATAAGAAATGCAATTCAAAATCATGGGCTCCATTGTTTATTAAATTGAATGAATTCATCTTATAAATGGTCTAGGGGCACTTTTTTCATAATAAACATAGTTATTAAGAGGGAAACAAAAGTTAATTTCAAGGTTATTGTAGGAAAAATAGTCCTGGTAACAATTAGAGGAGCCTAATTAACATGAGGTGATTAGAAATTCTCATTATTTAGGAATTAAACCAGCTAACATTTGAGCGACATGCAAACCATGATGAATGACACCTTTGGCTGATGGATTTAAATAGATTTGGAGTTTTAATCATGTATATACTTGTTTGATTCAATTAATATAGTATGTTGTTTAGCCACCTATGTTATATTTCATGAGCAATGTATCAAAAAATGTGTTTGGAATCAAAAGAGGATGCTTGCTAGCCAAAAATGATGGGATGAACTCTCTATTTTTGAATTCTATAATTAATATCAATAACAAATGCAATTCAAAATCATGGATGCCATTGTTTGTTAAATTGAATGAATTCATCTTATAGATGGTCCAGGGGCTTTTTTTTTTCATAATGTATATAATTATTAAGGAAGAAACTAAAGTTAATTTCAAGGTTATTGCATGAAAAATAGTCCTGGTAAAAACAAGAGGACCCTAAATAACATGAGGTGATTAGAAATTCTCATAATTGAGAAATTAAACCAGTTAACATTTGTACGAAATGCAAACGATAATGAATGACACCTTTGGATGATGGATTTAAATAGATTTGGAGTTTTGATGGTGTATATACTTGTTTGATTCAATTAATATACTAGGCTATTTAGCCACAAGTGTTATATTTCATGATCAATGTAACAAAAAGTGTGTTTGGTATCAAAAGGGCAATCTTACTAACCAGAAATGATGGGAGGAACTCTCTATTTTTGAATTCAACAATTAATATCAATAAGAAATGCAATTCAAAATCATGGGCTCCATTGTTTATTAAATTGAATGAATTCATCTTATAAATGGTCTAGGGGCACTTTTTTCATAATAAACATAGTTATTAAGAGGGAAACAAAAGTTAATTTCAAGGTTATTGCAGGAAAAATAGTTCTGGTAACAATAAGAGGAGCCTAATTAACATGAGGTGATTAGAAATTCTCATTATTTAGGAATTAAACCAGCTAACATTTGAACGACATGCAAACCATGATGAATGACACCTTTGGCTGATGGATTTAAATAGATTTGGAGTTTTAATCATGTATATACTTGTTTGATTCAATTAATGTACTAGGTTGTTTAGCCACCTATGTTATATTTCATGAGCAATGTATCAAAAAGTGTGTTTGGAATCAAAAGAGGATGCTTGCTAGCCAAAAATGATGGGATGAACTCTCTATTTTTGAATTCTATAATTAATATCAATAACAAATGCAATTCAAAATCATGGATGCCATTGTTTGTTAAATTGAATGAATTCATCTTATAGATGGTCCAGGGGCTTTTTTTTTCATAATATATATAATTATTAAGGAAGAAACTAAAGTTAATTTCAAGGTTATTGCATGAAAAATAGTCCTGGTAAAAACAAGAGGACCCTAAATAACATGAGGTGATTAGAAATTCTCATAATTGAGGAATTAAAGCAGTTAACATTTGTACGAAATGCAAACGATAATGAATGACACCTTTGGATGATGGATTTAAATAGATTTGGAGTTTTGATGGTGTATATACTTGTTTGATTCAATTAATATACTAGGCTATTTAGCCACACATGGGTTATATTTCACGATCAATGTAACAAAAAGTGTGTTTTTTGTATCAAAAGGGGAATCTTACTAACCAGAAATGATGGGAGGAACTCTCTATTTTTGAATTCAACAATTAATATCAATAAGAAATGCAATTCAAAATCATGGGCTCCATTGTTTATTAAATTGAATGAATTCATCTTATAAATGGTCTAGGGGCACTTTTTTCATAATAAACAGTTATTAAGAGGGAAACAAAAGTTAATTTCAAGGTTATTGCAGGAAAAGTAGTCCTGGTAACAACAAGAGGAGCCTAATTAACATGAGGTGATTAGAAATTCTCATTATTTAGGAATTAAACCAGCTAACATTTGAACGACATGCAAACCATGATGAATGACACCTTTGGCTGATGGATTTAAATAGATTTGGAGTTTTAATCATGTATATACTTGTTTGATTCAATTAATATACTAGGTTGTTTAGCCACCTATGTTATATTTCATGAGCAATGTATCAAAAAGTGTGTTTGGAATCAAAAGAGGATGCTTGCTAGCCAAAAATGATGGGATGAACTCTCTATTTTTGAATTCTATAATTAATATCAATAACAAATGCAATTCAAAATCATGGATGCCATTGTTTGTTAAATTGAATGAATTCATCTTATAGATGGTCAAGGGGCTTTTTTTTTCATAATGTATATAATTATTAATGAAGAAACTAAAGTTAATTTCAAGGTTATTGCATGAAAAATAGTCCTAGTAACTACAAGAGGAGCCTAATTAACATTTGTAATAAATGCAAACCATGATGAATGACACCTCTGGCTGATGGATTTAAATAGATTTGGAGTTTTAATCATGCATATACTTGTTTGATTCAATTAATATACTAGATTGTTTAGCCACCAGTGTTATATTTCATGATCAATGTATCAAAAAGTGTGTTTGGAATGAAAAGAGGAGGCTGGCTAGCCAAAAATGATGGGAGGAACTCTCTATTTTTGAATTCAACAATTAATATCAATAAGAAATGCAATTCAAAATCAAGGACTCCATTGGTTGTTAAATTGAATGAATTCACCTTATAAATGGTCTAAGGGCATTTTTTCATAATGAATGTAGTTATTTAGGAGGAAACAAAAGTTAATTTCAAGGTTATTGCACGAAAAATAGTCCTGGTAAAACAAGAGGACCCTAAATAACATGAGGTGATTAGAAATTCTCATAATTGAGGAATTAAACCAGTTAACATTTGTACGAAATGCAAACGATAATGAATGACACCTTTGGATGATGGATTTAAATAGATTTGGAGTTTTGATGGTGTATATACTTGTTTGATTCAATTAATATACTAGGCTATTTAGCCACATGGGTTATATTTCATGATCAATGTAACAAAAAGTGTGTTTGGTATCAAAAGGGGAATCTTACTAACCAGAAATGATGGGAGGAACTCTCTATTTTTGAATTCAACAATTAATATCAATAAGAAATGCAATTCAAAATCATGGGCTCCATTGTTTATTAAATTGAATGAATTCATCTTATAAATGGTCTAGGGGCACTTTTTTCATAATAAACATAGTTATTAAGAGGGAAACAAAAGTTAATTTCAAGGTTATTGCAGGAAAAATAGTCCTGGTAACAATAAGAGGAGCCTAATTAACATGAGGTGATTAGAAATTCTCATTATTTAGGGATTAAACCAGCTAACATTTGAACGACATGCAAACCATGATGAATGACACCTTTGGCTGATGGATTTAAATAGATTTGGAGTTTTAATCATGTATATACTTGTTTGATTCAATTAATATACTAGGTTGTTTAGCCACCTATGTTATATTTCATGAGCAATGTATCAAAAAGTGTGTTTGGAATCAAAAGAGGATGCTTGCTAGCCAAAAATGATGGGATGAACTCTCTATTTTTGAATTCTATAATTAATATCAATAACAAATGCAATTCAAAATCATGGATGCCATTGTTTGTTAAATTGAATGAATTCATCTTATAGATGGTCCAGGGGCTTTTTTTTTTCATAATGTATATAATTATTAAGGAAGAAACTAAAGTTAATTTCAAGGTTATTGCATGAAAAATAGTCCTAGTAACTACAAGAGGAGCCTAATTAACATTTGTACTAAATGCAAACCATGATGAATGACACCTTTAGCTGATGGATTTAAATAGATTTGGAGTTTTAATCATGCATATACTTGTTTGATTCAATTAATATACTAGATTGTTTAGCCACCTGTGTTATATTTCATGATCAATGTATCAAAAAGTGTGTTTGGAATGAAAAGAGGAGGCTTGCTAGCCAAAAATGATGGGAGGAACTCTCTATTTTTGAATTCAACAATTAATATCAATAAGAAATGCAATTCAAAATCAAGGACTCCATTGGTTGTTAAATTGAATGAATTCACCTTATAAATGGTCTAAGGGCATTTTTTCATAATGAATGTAGTTATTTAGGAGGAAACAAAAGTTAATTTCAAGGTTATTGCATGAAAAATAGTCCTGGTAAAACAAGAGGACCCTAAATAACATGAGGTGATTAGAAATTCTCATAATTGAGGAATTAAACCAGTTAACATTTGTACGAAATGCAAACGATAATGAATGACACCTTTGGATGATGGATTTAAATAGATTTGGAGTTTTGATGGTGTATATACTTGTTTGATTCAATTAATATACTAGGCTATTTAGCCACATGGGTTATATTTCATGATCAATGTAACAAAAAGTGTGTTTTGTATCAAAAGGGGAATCTTACTAACCAGAAATGATGGGAGGAACTCTCTATTTTTGAATTCAACAATTAATATCAATAAGAAATGCAATTCAAAATCATGGGCTCCATTGTTTATTAAATTGAATGAATTCATCTTATAAATGGTCTAGGGGCACTTTTTTCATAATAAACAGTTATTAAGAGGGAAACAACAGTTAATTTCAAGGTTATTGCAGGAAAAGTAGTCCTGGTAACAACAAGAGGAGCCTAATTAACATGAGGTGATTAGAAATTCTCATTATTTAGGAATTAAACCAGCTAACATTTGAACGACATGCAAACCATGATGAATGACACCTTTGGCTGATGGATTTAAATAGATTTGGAGTTTTAATCATGTATATACTTGTTTGATTCAATTAATATACTAGGTTGTTTAGCCACCTATGTTATATTTCATGAGCAATGTATCAAAATGTGTTTGGAATCAAAAGAGGATGCTTGCTAGCCAAAAATGATGGGTTGAACTCTCTATTTTTGAATTCTATAATTAATATCAATAACAAATGCAATTCAAAATCATGGATGCCATTGTTTGTTAAATTGAATGAATTCATCTTATAGATGGTCCAGGGGCTTTCTTTTCATAATGTATATAATTATTAAGGAAGAAACTAAAGTTAATTTCAAGGTTATTGCATGAAAAATAGTCCTAGTAACTACAAGAGGAGCCTAATTAACATTTGTACTAAATGCAAACGATGATGAATGACACCTTTGGCAGATGGTCAAATCGATTTGGAGTTTTTATGGTGTATATACTTGTTTGATTCAATTAATATATTATGTTGTTTAGCCACATTTGTTATATTTTATGATAATTGTATCAAAAAGTGTGTTTTGGAATAAAAAAGGAGGCTTGCTAGCCAAAAATGATGGGAGGAACTCTCTATTTTTAAATTCTATAATTAATATCAGTAAGAAATGGAATTCAAAATCAAGAACTCCATTGTTTGTTAAATTGAATGAATTCATGTAATTAATGGTCCACAGTCATTTTTTTTCATAATGTATATATTTATTAAGAAAGAAACAAAAGTTAATTTCAAAGATATTGCATGAAAAATAGTCCTGGTAACAAAAAGACTAGCTAAATTAAAATAAGGTGATTAGAAATTCTCATTATTGAGGAATTAAACTAGTTAACATTTGTACGGAATGCAAAACCATGATAAATGGCACCTTTGGATGGTGGATTTAAATAGATTTGGAATTTAATTGGTGTATATACTTGTTTGATTCAATTAATATACTAGGTTATTTAGACACATGTGTTATATTTCATGATCAATGTACCAAAAAGTGTGTTTGGAATCGAAAGAGGAAACTTATTAACCAGAAATGATGGGAGGAACTTTCTATTTTTTAATTCAACTATTAATATCAATAAGAAATTCAATTCAAAATCAAGGACTCTGTTATTTGTTAAATTGAATGAATTCATCTTATAAATGGTCTAGAGGCATTTTTTTCATAATGAATATAGTTATTTAGAAGGAAACAAAAGTTAATTTCAAGGTTATTGCATGAAAAATAGTCCTAGTAAAAACAAGCGGACCGTAAATAACATGAGGTGATTAGAAATTCTCATAATTTAGGAATTAAACTAGTTAACATTTGTACGAAATGCAAACATTGATGAATGGCTCCTTTGGATGATGGATTTAAATAGATTTGGAGTTTTAATGGTGTATATACTTGTTTGATTCAATTAATATACGAGGTTGTTTAGTCATATGTGTTATACTTCATGATCAATGTAACAAAAAGTGTGTTTGGAATCAAAAGAGGAAACTTGCTATCCAGAAATGATGGGAGGAACTCTCTATTTTTGAATTCTATAATTAATATCAATAAGGAATGCAATTCAAAATCAAGGACTCCATTGTTTGTTAAATTGAATGAAGTCATCTTATAAATGGTCTAGAGGCATTTTTTTCATAATGATTATAGTTATTTAGAAGGAAACCAAAGTTAATTTCAAGGTTATTGCATGAAAAATAGTCCTAGTAAAAACAAGGGGACCCTAAATAACATGAGGAGATTAGAAATTCTCATAATTTAGGAATTAAACCAGTTAACTTTGTACGAAATGCAAACAATGATGAATGGCTCCTTTGGATGATGGATTTAAATAGATTTGGAGATTTATTGGTGTATATACTTGTTTGATTCAATTAATATACTTGGTTGTTTAGCCACATGTATTATAGTTCATGATCAATGTATGAAAAAGTGTGTTTGAAATAAAAAGAGGAGGCTTGCTAGCCAAAAATGATGGGAGGAACTCTCTATTTTTGAATTCTATAATTCATATCAATAACAAATGAAATTCAAAATCAAGGACTCCATTGTTTGTTAAATTGAATGAATTCATCTTATAGATGGTCCAGAGGCATTTTTTTCATAATGAATATAGCTATTATGAAAGAATCAAAAGTTAATTTCAAGGTTATTGTATGAAAAATAGTCATGGTAAAAACAAGAGAAGCCTAATTAACATTAGGTAATTAGAATGTCTCATTATTTAGGAATTAAACCAGTTCACATTTGTTCAAAATGCAAAGCATGATGAATGACACATTTGGCTGATGGATTTAAATAGATTTGGTGTTTTATTGTATATATACTTGTTTTATTCAAATAATATACTAGGTTGTACTGCCAAATGTGTTATATTTCATGATAAATGTATCAAAAAATGTGTTTTGGAATCAAAAGAGGAGGCTTGCTAGCCAAAAATGATGGGAGGAACTCTCTATTTTTGAATTCCATAATTAATATCAATAACAAATGAAATTCAAAATCAAGGACTCCATTGTTTATTAAATTGAATGAATTCATCTTATAGATGGTCCAGGGGCATTTTTTTCATAATGAATAAAGCTATTAAGAAAGAATCAAAAGTTAATTTCAAGGTTATTGTATGAAAAATAGTCATGGTAAAAACAAGAGAAGCCTAATTAACATTAGGTGATTAAAATGTCTCATTATTTTGAAATTAAACCAGTTAACATTTGTTCAAAATGTAAACCATGATGAATGACACATTTGGTTGATGGATTTAAATAGATTTGGAGATTTAATGGTGTATGTACTTGTTTTATTCAATTAATATACTAGGTTGTATTGCCAGATGTGTTATATTTCATGATAAATGTATCAAAAAGTGTGTTTTGGAATCAAAAGAGGAGGCTTGCTAGCCAAAAATGATGGGAGGAACTCTCTATTTTTGAATTCTATAATTAATATCAATAACAAATGAAATTCAAAATCAAGGACTCCATTGTTTGTTAAATTGAATGAATTCATCTTATAGATGGTCCAGGGGCATTTTTTTCATAATGAATATAGCTATTAAGAAAGAATCAAAAGTTAATTTCAAGGTTATTGTATGAAAAATAGTCATGGTAAAAACAACAGAAGCCTAATTAACATTAGGTGGTTAGAATGTCTCATTATTTAGGAATTAAACCAGTTAACATTTGTTCGAAATACAAACCATGATGAATCACACCTTTGGCTGATGGATTTTAATGGATTTGGGGTTTTGATGGTGTATATACTTATTTGATTCAATTAATATACTAGATTGTTTAGCCACATGTATTATAGTTCATGATCAATGTATCAAAAAGTGTGTTTGGAATCAAAAGAGGAGGCTTGCTAGCCAAAAATAATGGGAGGAACTCTCTATTTTTGAATTCTATAATTAATATCAATAAGAAATGGAATTCAAAATCAAGGACTCCATTGTTTGTTAAATTGAAGGTATTCATCTTATAGATGGTCCAGGGGCATTTTTTTCATAATGAATATAGCTATTAAGAAAGAATCAAAAGTTAATTTCAGGGTCATTGTATGAAAAATAGTCATGGTAAAAACGAGAGAAGCCTAATTAACATTAGGTGATTAGAATGTCTCATTATTTAGGAATTAAACTAGTTCACATTTGTTCGGAATGCAGACCATGATGAATGACACATTTGGCTGATGGATTTAAATAGATTTGGAGTTTTAATGGTGTATATACTTGTTTGATTCAATTAATATACTAGGTTGTTTAGCCACATGTGTTATATTTCATGATAAATGTATCAAAAAGTGTGTTTTGGAATCAAAAGAGGAGGCTTGCTAGCCAAAAATGATGGGAGGAACTCTCTATTTTTGAATTCTATAATTAATATCAATAATAAATGCAATTCAAAATCAAGAACTCCATTGTTTGTTAAATTGAATGAATTCATGTAATTGATGGTCCACGGGCATTTTTTTCATAATGAATATAGTTATTAAGAAAGAAACAAAAGCTAATTTCAAGGTTATTACATGAAAAATAGCCCTGGTAACAACGAGAGGAGCGTAATTAACATGAAGTGATGAGAAATTCTCATTATTTAGTAATTAAACTAGTTAACATTTGTACGAAATGCAAACCATGATGAATGACACCTTTGGCTGATGGATTTAAATAGATTTGGTGTTTTATTGGTGTATATACTTGTTTGATTCAATTAATATACTAGGTTGTTTAGCCACATGTGTTATATTTCGTGATCAATGTATCAAAAAGTGTGTTTGGAAGCAAAAGAGGAAACTTGCTAACCAGAAATGATGGGAGGAACTCTCTATTTCTGAATTCAATAATTTATATCAATAAGAAATGCAATTCAAAATCAAGGACTCCATTGTTTGTTAAATTGAATGAATTCATCTCATAAATGCTCTAGGGGCATTTTTTTCATAATGAATATAGTTATTTAGAAGGAAACCAAAATTAATTTCAAGGTTATTGAATGAAAAATAGGCCTAGTAACAACAAGAGGAGCCTAATTAACATGAAGTGATTAGAAATTCTCATTATTTAGGAATTAAACCAGTTAACATTTATACGAAATCCAAACGATGATGAATGGCATCTTTGCAAGATGGATTTAAATAGATTTGGAGTTTTAATGGTGTATATACTTGGTTGAGTCAATTAATATACTAGGTTGTTTAGCCACATGTGTTATATTTCATGATCAATGTATCAAAAAGTGTGGTTGGAATCAAAAGAGAAAACTTGCTAACCAGAAATGATGGGAGGAACTCTCTATTTTTGACTTCAACAATTAATATCAATAAGAAATGTAATTCAAAATCAAGGACTCGACGAGCATTTTTTTCATAATGAATATATTTATTAAGAAAGAAACAAAAGTTAATTTCAAGGTTATTCCATGAAAAATATTCCTAGTAACAACAATAGGAGCCTAATTAACTTGAGGTGATTAGCAATTCTTATTATTTAGGAATTAAACCAGTTAACATTTGTACGAAATGCAAACTATGATGAATGACTCCTTTGACTAATGGATTTAAATAGATTTGGAGTTTTAATAGTGTATATACTTGTTTGATTCAATTAATATACTACGTTGTTTACCACCTGTGTTATATTTCATGATCAATGTATCAAAAAGTGTGTTTGGAATCAAAAGAGAAAACTTGCTAACCAGAAATGATGGGAAGAACTCTCTATTTTTGAATTCAACAATTAATATTAATAAGAAATGCAATTCAAAATCAAGGACTCCATTGTTTGTTAAATTGAATGAATTCATCTTATAATTGCTCTAAGGGCATTTTTTTCATAATGAATATAGTTATTTGGAAGTAAACAAAAGTTAATTTCAAAAGATATTGCATGACAAATAGTCCTAGTAACAACAAGAGGAGCCTAAATAACATGAGGTGATTAGAAATTCTCATTATTTAGGATTTAAACTAGTTAACATTTGTACTAAATGCAAATGATGATTAATGGCACCTATGGATGATGGATTTAAATAGATTTGGATTTTTATTGGTGTTTATACTTGTTTGATTCAATTAATATACTAGGTATTTTAGCCACATGTGTTATATTTCATGATCAATGTATCAAAAAGTGTGTTTGGAATCAAAAGAGGAAACTTGCTAACCAGAAATGATGGGAAGAACTCTCTATTTTTGAATTCAACAATTAATATCAATAAAAAATGAAATTCAAAATCAAGGACTCCATTATTTGTTAAATTGAATGAATTCATCTTATAAATGGTCAGACGCACTTTTTTCATAATGAATATACTTATTAAGAAGGAAACAATAGTTAATTTCAAGGTTATTGCATAAAAAATAGTCCTGGTAACAACAAGTGGACCTAATTAACATGAGATGATTAGAAATTCTCATTATTTAGGAATTAAACCAGTTAACATTTGTACGAAATGCAAAACATGATGAATGGTACCTTTCGCTGGTGGATTTAAATATATTTTCGATTTTTATTGGTGTTTGTACTTGTTTAATTCAATTAATATACTAGGTTCTTTTGCCACATGTGTTATATTTCATGATCAATGTATCAAAAAGTGTGTTTGGAATAAAAAGAGGAAACTTACAAACCAGAAATGATGGGAGCAACTCTCTATTTTTGAATTCAACAATTAATATCAATATAAAATGCAATTCAAATTAAGGACTCCATTGTTTGTTAAATTGAATGAATTCAACTTATAAATGGTCTAAGGGCAATTTTTTTCATAATGAATATAGTTATTACAAAGGAAACAAAAGTTAATTTCAAGGTTATTGCATGACAAATAGTCCTGGTGACAACAAGAGGAGCTTAATTAACATGAGGAGATCAGAATGTCTCATTATTTAGGAATTAAACTATGTAACATTTGTTCGAAATGCAATCCATGATGAATGACACCTTTGGCTGAAGGATTTAAATAGATTTGGAGTTTTAGTGGTATATATACTTGTTTGATTCAATTAATATAATAGGTTGTTTCGCCATATGTGTATCAAAAAGTGTGTTTTGGAATCAAAAGAGCAGGCTTGCAAGCCAAAAATGATGGGAGGAACTCTCTATTTTTGAATTCTATAATTAATATCATTAAGAAATGCAATTCAAAATCAAGAAATTCCATTGTTTGTTAAATTGAATGAATTCATGTGATTGATGGTCCACGAGCTTTTTTTTTCCTAATGAATATAGTTATTAAGAAAGAAAGAAAAGTTAATTTCAAGGTTATTGCATGAAAAATAGCCCTGGTAACAACAAGAGGAGCCTAATTAACATGAAGTCATGAGAAATTATCATTATTTAGGAATTAAACCAGTTAACATTTGACGAAATGCAAACCATGATGAATGACACCTTTGGCTGATGGATTTAAATAAATTTGGAGTTTTATTGGCGTATATACTTGTTTGATTCAATTAATATACTAGGTTGTTTAGCCACATGTGTTATAATTCATGATCAATGTAACAAAACGTGTGTTTGGAAACAAAAGAGGAAACTTGCTAACCAGAAATGATGGGAGGAACTCTCTATTTTTGAATTCAACAATTAATATCAATAAGAAATGCAATTCAAAATCATAAACTCCATTGTTTATTAAATTGAATGAATTCATCTTATAAATGGTCTAGGGGCACTTTTTTCATAATGAATATAGTTATTAAGAAGGAAACAAAAGCTAATTTCAAGGTTATTGCGTGAAAAATAGTCCTGGTAACAACAAGAGGAGCCTAATTAACATGAGGTGATTAGAAATTCTCATTATTTAGGAATTAAACCAGTTGACATTTGTACGAAATGCAAACGATAATGAATGGCACCTTTGGATGATGGATTTAAATAGATTTGGAGTTTTAATGGTGTATATACTTGTTTGATTCAATTAATATACCAGGTTGTTTAGCCACATGTGTTATACTTCATGATCAATGTAAAAAAAAGTGTGTTTGGAATCAAAAGAGGAAACTTGCTAACCAGAAATAATGCGAGGAACTCTCTATTTTTGAATTCAACAATTAATATCAATAAGAAATCCAATTCAAAATCATGGACTCCATTGTTTATTAAATTGAATGAATTCATCTTATAAATGGTCTAAGGGCACTTTTTTCATAACGAATATAGAGATGAAGAAGGAAACAAAAGTTAATTTCAAGGTTATTGCATGAAAAATAGCCCTGGTAACAACAAGAGGAGCCTAATTAACATGAAGTGATGAGAAATTATCATTATTTAGGAATTAAACCGGTTAACATTTGACGAAATGCAAACCATGATGAATGACACCTTTGCCTGATGGATTTAAATAAATTTGGAGTTTTATTGGCATATATACTTGTTTGATTCAATTAATATACTAGGTTGTTTAGCCACATGTGTTATAATTCATGATCAATGTAACAAAAACTGTGTTTGGAAACAAAAGAGGAAACTTGCTAACCAGAAATAATAGGAGGAACTCTCTATTTTTGAATTCAACAATTGATATCAATAAGAAATGCAATTCAAAATCATGGACTCCATTGTTTATTAAATTGAATGAATTCATCATATAAATGGTCTAAGGGCACATTTTTCATAACGAATATAGAGATGAAGAAGGAAACAAAAGTTAATTTCAAGGTTATTGCATGAAAAATAGCCCTGGTAACAACAAGAGGAGCCTAATTAACATGAAGTGATGAGAAATTATCATTATTTAGGAATTAAACCGGTTAACATTTGACGAAATGCAAACCATGATGAATGACACCTTTGGCTGATGGATTTAAATAAATTTGGAGTTTTATTGGCGTATATACTTGTTTGATTCAATTAATATACTAGGTTGTTTAGCCACATGTATTATAATTCATGATCAATGTAACAAAACGTGTGTTTGGAAACAAAAGAGGAAACTTGCTAACCAGAAATGATGGGAGGAACTCTCTATTTTTGAATTCAACAATTGATATCAATAAGAAATGCAATTCAAAATCATGGACTCCATTGTTTATTAAATTGAATGAATTCATCATATAAATGGTCTAAGGGCACATTTTTCATAACGAATATAGAGATGAAGAAGGAAACAAAAGTTAATTTCAAGGTTATTGCATGAAAAATAGCCCTGGTAACAACAAGAGGAGCCTAATTAACATGAAGTGATGAGAAATTATCATTATTTAGGAATTAAACCGGTTAACATTTGACGAAATGCAAACCATGATGAATGACACCTTTGCCTGATGGATTTAAATAAATTTGGAGTTTTATTGGCATATATACTTGTTTGATTCAATTAATATACTAGGTTGTTTAGCCACATGTGTTATAATTCATGATCAATGTAACAAAAACTGTGTTTGGAAACAAAAGAGGAAACTTGCTAACCAGAAATAATAGGAGGAACTCTCTATTTTTGAATTCAACAATTGATATCAATAAGAAATGCAATTCAAAATCATGGACTCCATTGTTTATTAAATTGAATGAATTCATCTTATAAATTGTCTAGGGGCACTTTTTTCGTAATGAATATAGTTATTAAGAAGGAAACAAAAGTTAATTTCAAGGTTATTGCATGAAAAATAGTCTTGGTAACAACAAGAAGAGCCTAATTAACATGAGGTGATTAGAAATTCTCATTATTTAGGAAACCAGTTGACATTTGTACGAAATGCAAACGATAATGAATGGCACCTTTGGATGATGGATTTAAATAGATTTGGAGTTTTAATGGTGTATATACTTGTTTGATTCAATTAATATACCAGGTTGTTTAGCCACATGTGTTATACTTCATGATCAATGTAACAAAAATTGTGTTTGGAATCAAAAGAGGAAACTTGCTAACCAGAAATGATGAGAGGAACTCTCTATTTTTGAATTCAACAATTAATATCAATAAGAAATGCAATTCAAAATCATGGACTCCATTGTTTATTAAATTGAATGAATTCATCTTATAAATGTTCTAAGGGCACTTTTTGCATAACGAATATAGATATGAAGAAGGAAACAAAAGTTAATTTCAAGGTTATTGCATGAAAAATAGTCCTGGTAACAACAATAGGAGCCTAATTCACGTGACGTGATGAGAAATTCTCATTATTTAGGAATTAAACCAGTTGACATTTTTATGAAATGCAAACCATGATGAATGGAACCTATGGCTGATGGATTTAAATAGATTTTGATTTTTATTGATGTTTATACTTGTTTGATTCAATTAATATAATAGGTTGTTTAACCACATGTGTTATATTTCATGATCAATGAAACAAAAAGTGTGTTTGGAATCAAAAGAGGAAACTTACTAACTAGAAATGATGGGAGGAACTCTCCATTTTTGAATTCAACAATTAATATCAATAAGAAATGCAATTCAAAATCAAGGACTCCATTGCTTGTTAAATTGAATGAATTCATCTTATAAATGGTCTAGGGGCATTTTTTTCTTAATGAATATAATTATTTAGAAGGAAACAAAAGTTAATTTCAAGGTTATTGCATGAAAACAAACTCTTGGTAACAACAAGAAGAGCCTAAATAACATGAGGTGATTAGAAATTCTCATTATTTAGGAAGTAAACCAGTTAACATTTGTACGATATGCAAACAATGATGAATGCCACCTGTGGATAATGGATTTAAATAGATTTGGAGTTTTAATGGTGTATACACTTGTTTGATTCAATTAATATACTAGGTTGTTTAGCTACATGTGTTATACTTCATGATCAATGTAACAAAAAGTGTGTTTGGAATCAAAAGAGGATACTTGCTAACCAGAAATGATGTGAGGAACTCTCTATTTTTGAATTCAACAATTAATATCAATAAGCAATGCAATTCAAAATCATGAACTCCATTGTTTATTAAATTGAATGAATTGATCTTATAAATGGTCTAAGGGCACTTTTTTCATAATGAATATAGTTATTAACATGAGGTGATTAGAAATTCTCATTATTTAGGAAACCAGTTGACATTTGTACTAAATGCAAACGATAATGAATGGCACCTTTGGATGATGGATTTAAATAGATTTGGAGTTTTAATGGTGTATATACTTGTTTGATTCAATTAATATACCAGGTTGTTTAGCCACATGTGTTATACTTCATGATCAATTTAAAAAAAAGTGTGTTTGGAATCAAAAGAGGAAACTTGCTAACCAGAAATAATGCGAGGAACTCTCTATTTTTGAATTCAACAATTAATATCAATAAGAAATCCAATTCAAAATCATGGACTCCATTGTTTATTAAATTGAATGAATTCATCTTATAAATGGTCTAAGGGCACTTTTTTCATAACGAATATAGAGATGAAGAAGGAAACAAAAGTTAATTTCAAGGTTATTGCATGAAAAAATAGCCCTGGTAACAACAAGAGGAGCCTAATTAACATGAAGTCATGAGAAATTATATTTAAATAAATTTGGAGTTGTATTGGCGTATATACTTGTTTGATTCAATTAATATACTAGGTTGTTTAGCCACATCTGTTATAATTCATGATCAATGTAACAAAACGTGTGTTTGGAAACAAAAGAGGAAACTTGCTAACCAGAAATGATGGGAGGAACTCTCTATTTTTGAATTCAACAATTAATATCAATAAGAAATGCAATTCAAAATCATGGACTCCATTGTTTATTAAATTGAATGAATTCATCTTATAAATGGTCTAGGGGCACTTTTTTCATAATGAATATAGTTATTAAGAAGGAAACAAAAGCTAATTTCAAGGTTATTGCGTGAAAAATAGTCCTGGTAACAACAAGAGGAGCCTAATTAACATGAGGTGATTAGAAATTCTCATTATTTAGGAATTAAACCAGTTGACATTTGTACGAAATGCAAACGATAATGAATGGCACCTTTGGATGATGGATTTAAATAGATTTGGAGTTTTAATGGTGTATATACTTGTTTGATTCAATTAATATACCAGGTTGTTTAGCCACATGTGTTATACTTCATGATCAATGTAAAAAAAAGTGTGTTTGGAATCAAAAGAGGAAACTTGCTAACCAGAAATAATGCGAGGAACTCTCTATTTTTGAATTCAACAATTAATATCAATAAGAAATCCAATTCAAAATCATGGACTCCATTGTTTATTAAATTGAATGAATTCATCTTATAAATGGTCTAAGGGAACTTTTTTCATAACGAATATAGAGATGAAGAAGGAAACAAAAGTTAATTTCAAGGTTATTGCATGAAAAATAGCCCTGGTAACAAACAGAGGAGCCTAATTAACATGAAGTCATGAGAAATTATCATTATTTAGGAATTAAACCAGTAAACATTTGACGAAATGCAAACCATGTTGAATGACACCTTTGGCTGATGGATTTAAATAAATTTGGAGTTTTATTGGCGTATATACTTGTTTGATTCAATTAATATACTAGGTTGTTTAGCCACATCTGTTATAATTCATGATCAATGTAACAAAACGTGTGTTTGGAAACAAAAGAGGAAACTTGCTAACCAGAAATGATGGGAGGAACTCTCTATTTTTGAATTCAACAATTAATATCAATAAGAAATGCAATTCAAAATCATGGACTCCATTGTTTATTAAATTGAATGAATTCATCTTATAAATGGTCTAAGGGCACTTTTTTCATAATGAATATAGTTATTAAGAAGGAAACAAAAGCTAATTTCAAGGTTATTGCGTGAAAAATAGTCCTGGTAACAACAAGAGGAGCCTAATTAACATGAGGTGATTAGAAATTCTCATTATTTAGGAATTAAACCAGTTGACATTTGTACGAAATGCAAACGATAATGAATGGCACCTTTGGATGATGGATTTAAATAGATTTGGAGTTTTAATGGTGTATATACTTGTTTGATTCAATTAATATACCAGGTTGTTTAGCCACATGTGTTATACTTCATGATCAATGTAAAAAAAAGTGTGTTTGGAATCAAAAGAGGAAACTTGCTAACCAGAAATAATGCGAGGAACTCTCTATTTTTGAATTCAACAATTAATATCAATAAGAAATCCAATTCAAAATCATGGAACTCCATTGTTTATTAAATTGAATGAATTCATCTTATAAATGGTCTAAGGGCACTTTTTTCATAACGAATATAGAGATGAAGAAGGAAACAAAAGTTAATTTCAAGGTTATTGCATGAAAAATAGCCCTAGTTACAACAAGAGGAGCCTAATTAACATGAAGTGATGAGAAATTATCATTATTTAGGAATTAAACCGGTTAACATTTGACGAAATGCAAACCATGATGAATGACACCTTTGCCTGATGGATTTAAATAAATTTGGAGTTTTATTGGCATATATACTTGTTTGATTCAATTAATATACTAGGTTGTTTAGCCACATCTGTTATAATTCATGATCAATGTAACAAAACGTGTGTTTGGAAACAAAAGAGGAAACTTGCTAACCAGAAATGATGGGAGGAACTCTCTATTTTTGAATTCAACAATTAATATCAATAAGAAATGCAATTCAAAATCATGGACTCCATTGTTTATTAAATTGAATGAATTCATCTTATAAATGGTCTAAGGGCACTTTTTTCATAATGAATATAGTTATTAAGAAGGAAACAAAAGCTAATTTCAAGGTTATTGCGTGAAAAAAATAGTCCTGGTAACAACAAGAGGAGCCTAATTAACATGAGGTGATTAGAAATTCTCATTATTTAGGAATTAAACCAGTTGACATTTGTACGAAATGCAAACGATAATGAATGGCACCTTTGGATGATGGATTTAAATAGATTTGGAGTTTTAATGGTGTATATACTTGTTTGATTCAATTAATATACCAGGTTGTTTAGCCACATGTGTTATACTTCATGATCAATGTAAAAAAAAAGTGTGTTTGGAATCAAAAGAGGAAACTTGCTAACCAGAAATAATGCGAGGAACTCTCTATTTTTGAATTCAACAATTAATATCAATAAGAAATCCAATTCAAAATCATGGACTCCATTGTTTATTAAATTGAATGAATTCATCTTATAAATGGTCTAAGGGCACTTTTTTCATAACGAATATAGAGATGAAGAAGGAAACAAAAGTTAATTTCAAGGTTATTGCATGAAAAATAGCCCTGGTAACAAACAGAGGAGCCTAATTAACATGAAGTCATGAGAAATTATCATTATTTAGGAATTAAACCAGTAAACATTTGACGAAATGCAAACCATGTTGAATGACACCTTTGGCTGATGGATTTAAATAAATTTGGAGTTTTATTGGCGTATATACTTGTTTGATTCAATTAATATACTAGGTTGTTTAGCCACATCTGTTATAATTCATGATCAATGTAACAAAACGTGTGTTTGGAAACAAAAGAGGAAACTTGCTAACCAGAAATGATGGGAGGAACTCTCTATTTTTGAATTCAACAATTAATATCAATAAGAAATGCAATTCAAAATCATGGACTCCATTGTTTATTAAATTGAATGAATTCATCTTATAAATGGTCTAAGGGCACTTTTTTCATAATGAATATAGTTATTAAGAAGGAAACAAAAGCTAATTTCAAGGTTATTGCGTGAAAAATAGTCCTGGTAACAACAAGAGGAGCCTAATTAACATGAGGTGATTAGAAATTCTCATTATTTAGGAATTAAACCAGTTGACATTTGTACGAAATGCAAACGATAATGAATGGCACCTTTGGATGATGGATTTAAATAGATTTGGAGTTTTAATGGTGTATATACTTGTTTGATTCAATTAATATACTAGGTTGTTTAGCCACATGTGTTTATACTTCATGATCAATGTAAAAAAAAAAGTGTGTTTGGAATCAAAAGAGGAAACTTGCTAACCAGAAATAATGCGAGGAACTCTCTATTTTTGAATTCAACAATTAATATCAATAAGAAATCCAATTCAAAATCATGGACTCCATTGTTTATTAAATTGAATGAATTCATCTTATAAATGGTCTAAGGGCACTTTTTTCATAACGAATATAGAGATGAAGAAGGAAACAAAAGTTAATTTCAAGGTTATTGCATGAAAAAAATAGCCCTAGTTACAACAAGAGGAGCCTAATTAACATGAAGTGATGAGAAAATTATCATTATTTAGGAATTAAAAACCGGTTAACATTTTGACGAAATGCAAACCATGATGAATGACACCTTTGCCTGATGGATTTAAATAAATTTGGAGTTTTATTGGCATATATACTTGTTTGATTCAATTAATATACTAGGTTGTTTAGCCACATGTGTTATAATTCATGATCAATGTAACAAAAACTGTGTTTGGAAACAAAAGAGGAAACTTGCTAACCAGAAATAATAGGAGGAACTCTCTATTTTTGAATTCAACAATTGATATCAATAAGAAATGCAATTCAAAATCATGGACTCCATTGTTTATTAAATTGAATGAATTCATCTTATAAATTGTCTAGGGGCACTTTTTTCGTAATGAATATAGTTATTAAGAAGGAAACAAAAGTTAATTTCAAGGTTATTGCATGAAAAATAGTCTTGGTAACAACAAGAGGAGTCTAATTAACATGAGGTGATTAGAAATTCTCATTATTTAGGAAACCAGTTGACATTTGTACGAAATGCAAACGATAATGAATGACACCTTTGGATGATGGATTTAAATAGATTTGGAGTTTTGATGGTGTATATACTTGTTTGATTCAATTAATATACCAGGTTGTTTAGCCACATGTGTTATACTTCATGATCAATGTAATAAAAATTGTGTTTGGAATCAAAAGAGGAAACTTGCTAACCAGAAATGATGCGAGGAACTCTCTATTTTTGAATTCAACAATTAATATCAATAAGAAATGCAATTCAAAATCATGGACACCATTGTTTATTAAATTGAATGAATTCATCTTATAAATGTTCTAAGGGCACTTTTTTCATAACGAATATAGATATGAAGAAGGAAACAAAAGTTAATTTCAAGGTTATTGCATGAAAAATAGTCCTGGTAACAACAATAGGAGCCTAATTAACGTGACATGATGAGAAATTCTCATTATTTAGGAATTAAACCAGTTAACATTTGTATGAAATGCAAACCATGATGAATGGAACCTATGGCTGATGGATTTAAATAGATTTGGAGTTTTAATGGTGTATACACTTGTTTGATTCAATTAATATACTAGGTTGTTTAGCTACATGTGTTATACTTCATGATCAATGTAACAAAAAGTGTGTTTGGAATCAAAAGAGGATACTTGCTAACCAGAAATGATGTGACGAACTCTCTATTTTTGAATTCAACAATTAATATCAATAAGCAATGCAATTCAAAATCATGAACTCCATTGTTTATTAAATTGAATGAATTGATCTTATAAATGGTCTAAGGGCACTTTTTTCATAATGAAGATTAGAAATTCTCATTATTTAGGAATTAAACCAGTTGACATTTGTACGAAATGCAAACGATAATGAATGGCACCTTTGGATGATGGATTTAAATAGATTTGGAGTTTTAATGGTGTATATACTTGTTTGATTCAATTAATATACCAGGTTGTTTAGCCACATGTGTTATACTTCATGATCAATGTAAAAAAAAGTGTGTTTGGAATCAAAAGAGGAAACTTGCTAACCAGAAATAATGCGAGGAACTCTCTATTTTTGAATTCAACAATTAATATCAATAAGAAATCCAATTCAAAATCATGGACTCCATTGTTTATTAAATTGAATGAATTCATCTTATAAATGGTCTAAGGGCACTTTTTTCATAACGAATATAGAGATGAAGAAGGAAACAAAAGTTAATTTCAAGGTTATTGCATGAAAAATAGCCCTGGTAACAACAAGAGGAGCCTAATTAACATGAAGTCATGAGAAATTATCATTATTTAGGAATTAAACCAGTAAACATTTGACGAAATGCAAACCATGATGAATGACACCTTTGGCTGATGGATTTAAATAAATTTGGAGTTTTATTGGCGTATATACTTGTTTGATTCAATTAATATACTAGGTTGTTTAGCCACATGTATTATAATTCATGATCAATGTAACAAAACGTGTGTTTGGAAACAAAAGAGGAAACTTGCTAACCAGAAATGATGGGAGGAACTCTCTATTTTTGAATTCAACAATTAATATCAATAAGAAATGCAATTCAAAATCATGGACTCCATTGTTTATTAAATTGAATGAATTCATCTTATAAATGGTCTAGGGGCACTTTTTTCATAATGAATATAGTTATTAAGAAGGAAACAAAAGCTAATTTCAAGGTTATTGCGTGAAAAATAGTCCTGGTAACAACAAGAGGAGCCTAATTAACATGAGGTGATTAGAAATTCTCATTATTTAGGAATTAAACCAGTTGACATTTGTACGAAATGCAAACGATAATGAATGGCACCTTTGGATGATGGATTTAAATAGATTTGGAGTTTTAATGGTGTATATACTTGTTTGATTCAATTAATATACCAGGTTGTTTAGCCACATGTGTTATACTTCATGATCAATGTAACAAAACGTGTGTTTGGAAACAAAAGAGGAAACTTGCTAACCAGAAATGATGGGAGGAACTCTCTATTTTTGAATTCAACAATTAATATCAATAAGAAATGCAATTCAAAATCATGGACTCCATTGTTTATTAAATTGAATGAATTCATCTTATAAATGGTCTAGGGGCGCTTTTTTCATAATGAATATAGTTATTAAGAAGGAAACAAAAGCTAATTTCAAGGTTATTGCGTGAAAAATAGTCCTGGTAACAACAAGAGGAGCCTAATTAACATGAGGTGATTAGAAATTCTCATTATTTAGGAATTAAACCAGTTGACATTTGTACGAAATGCAAACGATAATGAATGGCACCTTTGGATGATGGATTTAAATAGATTTGGAGTTTTTAATGGTGTATATACTTGTTTGATTCAATTAATATACCAGGTTGTTTAGCCACATGTGTTATACTTCATGATCAATGTAAAAAAAAGTGTGTTTGGAATCAAAAGAGGAAACTTGCTAACCAGAAATAATGCGAGGAACTCTCTATTTTTGAATTCAACAATTAATATCAATAAGAAATCCAATTCAAAATCATGGACTCCATTGTTTATTAAATTGAATGAATTCATCTTATAAATGGTCTAAGGGCACTTTTTTTCATAACGAATATAGAGATGAAGAAGGAAACAAAAGTTAATTTCAAGGTTATTGCATGAAAAATAGCCCTGGTAACAACAAGAGGAGCCTAATTAACATGAAGTCATGAGAAATTATCATTATTTAGGAATTAAACCAGTAAACATTTGACGAAATGCAAAACCATGATGAATGACACCTTTGGCTGATGGATTTAAAATAAATTTGGAGTTTTATTGGCGTATATACTTGTTTGATTCAATTAAATATACTAGGTTGTTTACCCACATGTATTATATTTCATGATCAATGTAACAAAAAGTGTGTTTGGAATCAAAAGAGGAAACTTGCTAACCAGAAATGATGGGAGGAACTCTCTATTTTTGAATTCAGTAATTAATATCAATAAGAAATGCAATTCAAAATCATGGACTCCATTGTTTATTAAATTGAATGAATTCATCTTATAAATGGTCTAAGGGCACTTTTTTCATAACGAATATAGATATGACGAAGGAAACAAAAGTTAATTTCAAGGTTATTGCATGACAAATAGTCCTGATAACAACAAGAGGAGCCTAATTAACATAAGGTGATTAGAAATTCTTATTATTTAAGAATTAAACCAGTTGACATTTGTACGAAATGCAAACCATGATGAATGGCATCTTTGGCTGATGGATTTAAATAGATTTAGATTTTTATTGGTGTTTATACTTGTTTGATTCAATTAATATACTAGGTTGTTTAGCCACATGTGTTATATTTCATGATCAATGTATCAAAAAGTGTGTTTGGAATCAAAAGAGGAAACTTACTAAATAGAAATGATGGGAGGAACTCTCTATTTTTTAATTCAACAATTAATATCAATAAGAAATGCAATTCAAAATCAAGGACTCCATTGTTTGTTAAATTGAATGAATTCATCTTATAAATGGTCTAGGGGCATTGTTTTCATAAGGAATATAGGTATTTAGAAGGAAACAAAAGTTAATTTCAAGGTTATTGCATGAAAAATAGTCCTGATAACAACAAGAGGAGCCTAATTAACATAAGGTGATTAGAAATTCTTATTATTTAGGAATTAAACCAGTTGACATTTGTACGAAATGCAAACCATGATGAATGGCACCTTTGGCTGATAGATTTAAATAGATTTCAATTTTTATTGGTGTTTATACTTGTTTGATTCAATTAATATATTAGGTTCTTTAGCCACATGTGTTATATTTCATGATCAATGTATCAAAAAGTGTGTTTGCAATCAAAAGAGGAAACTTAATAAATAGAAATGATGGGAGGAACTCTCTATTTTTGAATTCAACAATTAATATCAATAAGAAATGCAATTCAAAATCAAGGACTCCATTGTTTGTTAAATTGAATGAATTCATCTTATAAATGGTCTAGGGGCATTGTTTTCATAAAGAATATAGGTATTTAGAAGGAAACAAAAGTTAATTTCAAGGTTATTGCATGAAAAATAGTCTTGGTAAAAACAAGAGGACCCTAAATAACATGAGGTGATTAAAAATTCTCAAAATTTAGGAATTAAAGGAGTTAACTTTGTACGAAATGCAAACAATGATGAATGGCACCTTTGGATGATGGATTTAAATAGATTTGGAGTTTTAATCGTGTATATACTTGTTTGATTCAATTAATATACTAGGTTGTTTAGCCACATGTGGTGTAGTTCACGATCAATGTATCAAAAAGTGTGTTTGGAATCAAAAGAGGAGGCTTGCGAGCCAAAAATGATGGGTGGAACTCTCTATTTTTGAATTCAATAATTAATATCAATAAGAAATGGAATTCAAATTCAAGGACTCCATTGTTTGTTAAATTGAATGAATTCATCTTATAGATGGTCCAGGGGCATTTTTTTCATAATGAATATAGCTATTAAGAAAGAATCAAAAGTTAATTTCAAGGTTATTGTATGAAAAATAGTCATGGTAAAAACAAAAGAAGGCTAATTAACATTAGGTGATTAGAATGACTCATTATTTAGGAATTAAACCAGTTCACATTTGTTCAAAATGCAAAACATGATGAATGACACATTTGGCTGATGGATTTAAATAGATTTGGTGTTTTCTTGGTGTATATACATGTTTTATTCAAATAATATACTAGGTTGTATTGCCAAATATGTTATATTTCATGATAAATGTACCAAAAAATGTGTTTTGCAATCAAAAGAGGAGGCTTGCTAGCCAAAAATGATGGGAGGAACTCTTTATTTTTGAATTCTATAATTCATATCAATAAGAAATGCAATTCAAAATCAAGAACTCCATTGTTTATTAAATTCAATGAATTCATCTTATAAATGGTCTAGGGGCACTTTTTTCATAATAAATATAGTTGTTAAGAAGGAAACAAAAGTTAATTTCAAGATAATTGCATGAAAAATAGTCCTGATAACAACAAGAGGAGCCTAATTAACATGAGGTGACATTTGTAGCAAATGCAAACTATGATGAATGGCACCTTTGGCTGATGGATTTAAATAGATTTCGATTTTTATTGGTGTTTATACTTGTTAGATTCAATTAATATACTAGGTTGTTTAGCCACATGTGTTATGTTTCATGATCAATGTATCAAAAAGTGTGTTTGGAATCAAAAGTGGAAACTTAGTAACCAGAAATGAAGGGAGGAACTCTCTATTTTTGAATTCAACAATTAATATCAATAAGAAATGCAATTCAAAATCAAGGACTCCATTGTTTATTAAATTGAATGAATTCATCTTATAAATGGTCTAGAGGCATTGTTTTCATAAAGAATATAGGTATTTAGAAGGAAACAAAAGTTAATTTCAAGGGTATGGCATGAAAAATAGTCTTCGTAAATACAAGAGGACCCTAAATGACATGAGGTGATTAGAAATTCTCATAATATAGGAATTAAACCAGTTAACATTTGTACGAAATGCAAACAATGATGAATGGCACCTTTGGATGATGGATTTAAATAGATTTGGAGTTTTAATCGTGTATATACTTGTTTGATTCAATTAATATACTAGGTTGTTTAGCCACATGTGTTGTAGTTCATGATCAATGTATCAAAAAGTGTGTTTGGAATCAAAAGAGGAGGCTTGCCAGCCAAAAATGATGGGAGGAACTCTCTATTTTTGAATTCGATAATTAATATCAATATGAAATGAAATTCAAAATGAATTACCCCATTGTTTGTTAAATTGAATGAATTCATCTTATAGATGGTCCAGGGGCATTTTTTTCATAATGAATATAGCTATTAAGAAAGAATCAAAAGTTAATTTCAAGGTTATTGTATGAAAAATAGTCATGGTAAAAACGAGAGAAGGCTAATTAACATTAGGTGATTAGAATGTCTCATTATTTAGGAATTAAATCAGTTCACATTTATCCGAAATGCAAAACATGATGAATGACACATTTGGCTGATGGATTTAAATAAATTTGGTGTTTTATTGGTGTATATACATGTTTTATTCAAATAATATACTAGGTTGTATTGCCAAATATGTTATATTTCATGATAAATGTACCAAAAAATGTGTTTTGCAATCAAAAGAGGAGGCTTGCTAGCCAAAAATGATGGGAGGAACTCTTTATTTTTGAATTCTATAATTCATATCAATAAGAAATGCAATTCAAAATCAAGAAATCCATTGTTTGTTAAATTGAATGAATTCATGTGATTGATGGTCCACGGGCATTTTTTTCCTAATGAATATAGTTATTAAGAAAGAAAGAAAAGTTAATTTCAAGGTTATTGCATGAAAAATAGCCCTGGTAACAACAAGAGGAGCCTAATTAACATGACGTGATGAGAAATTGTCATTATTTAGGAATTAAACCAGTTAACATTTGACGAAATGCAAGCGATGATGAATGGCACCTTTGGCTGATGGATTTAAATAAATTTGGAGTTTTATTGGCATATATAGTTGTTTGATTCAATTAATATACTAGGTTGTTTAGCCACATGTGTTATAATTCATGATCAATGTAACAAAAAGTGTGTTTGGAAACAAAAGAGGAAACATGCTAACCAGAAATGATGGGGGGAACTCTCTATTTTTGAATTCAACAATTAATATCAATATGAAATGCAATTCAAAATCATGGACTCCATTGTTTATTAAATTGAATGAATTCATCTTATAAATGGTCTAGGGGCACTCTTTTCATAATGAATATAGTTATTAAGAAGGAAACAAAAGTTAATTTCAAGGTTATTGCATGAAAAATAGTCCTGGTAACAACAAGAGGAACCTAATTAACATGACGTAATCAGAAATTCTCATTATTTAGAAATTAAACCAGTTGACATTTTTATGAAATGCAAACCATGATGAATGGCACCTATGGCTAATGGATTTAAATAGATTTTAATTTTTATAGGTGTTTATACTTGTTTGATTCAATTAATATAATAGGTTGTTTAGCCACATGTGTTATATTTCATGATCAATGAAGCAAAAAGTGTGTTTGGAATCAAAAGAGGAAACTTACTAACCAGAAATGATGGGAGGAACTCTCTATTTTTTAATTCAACAATTAATATCAATAAGAAATGCAATTGAAAATCAAGTCTCCATTGTTTGTTAAATTGAATGAATTCATCTTATAAATGGTCTAGGGGCATTTTTTTTATAATGAATATAGGTATTTAGAAGGAAACAAAAGTTAATTTCAAGGTTATTGCATGAAAAATAGTCCTGGTAAAAACAACAGGACCCTAAATAACATGAGGTGATTAGAAATTCTCATAATTTAGGAATTAAACGAGTTAACATTTGTACGAAAGGCAAACAATGATGAATGACACCTTTGGATGATGGATTTAAATAGATTTGGAGTTTTAATGGTGTATATACTTGTTTGATTCAATTAATATACGAGGTTGTTTAGTCACATGTGTTATACTTCATGATCAATGTATCAAAAAGTGTGTTTGGAATCAAAAGAGGAAACTTGCTAACCGGAAATGATGCGAGGAACTCTCTATTTTTGAATTCAACAATTAATATCAATAGGAAATGCAATTCAAAATCAAGTCTCCATTGTTTGTTAAATTGAATGAATTCATCTTATAAATGGTCTAGGGGCATTTTTTTCATAATGAATATAGGTATTTAGAAGGAAACAAAAGTTAATTTCAAGGTTATTGCATGAAAAATAGTCCTGGTAAAAACAAGAGGACCCTAAATAACATGAGGTGATTAGAAATTCTCATAATTTAGGAATTAAACGAGTTAACATTCGTACGAAAGGCAAACAATGATGAATGGCACCTTTGGATGATGGATTTAAATAGATTTGGAGTTTTAATGGTGTATATACTTGTTTGATTCAATTAATATACGAGGTTGTTCAGTCACATGTGTTATACTTCATGATCAATGTATCAAAAAGTGTGTTTGGAATCAAAAGAGGAAACTTGCTAACCGGAAATGATGCGAGGAACTCTCTATTTTTGAATTCAACAATTAATATCAATAAGAAATGCAATTCAAAATCATGAACTCCATTGTTTATAAAATTCAACGAATTCATCTTATAAATGGTCTAGGGGCACTTTTTTCATAATGAATATAGTTATTTAGAAGGAAACGAAAGTTAATTTCAAGGTTATTGTATGAAAAATAGTCATGGTAAAAACGAGAGAAGGCTAATTAACATTAGGTGATTAGAATGTCTCATTATTTAGGAATTAAACCAGTTCACATTTATTCGAAATGCAAAACATGATGAATGACACATTTGGCTGATGGATTTAAATAAATTTGGTGTTTTATTGGTGTATATACATGTTTCATTCAAATAATATACTAGGTTGTATTGCCAAATATGTTATATTTCATGATAAATGTATCAAAAAATGTGCTTTGGAATCAAAAGAGGAGGCTTGCTAGCCAAAAATGATGGGAGGAACTCTTTATTTTTGAATTCTATAATTCATATCAATAAGAAATGCAATTCAAAATCAAGAAATCCATTGTTTGTTAAATTGAATGAATTCATGTGATTGATGGTCCACGGGCATTTTTTTCCTAATTAATATAGTTATTAAGAAAGAAAGAAAAGTTAATTTCAAGGTTATTGCATGAAAAATAGCCCTGGTAACAACAAGAAGAGCCTCATTAACATGAAGTTATGAGAATTTATCATTATTTAGGAATTAAACCAGTTAACATTTGACGAAATGCAAACCATGATGAATGGCACCTTTGGCTGATGGATTTAAATAGATTTCGATTTTTATTGGTGTTTATACTTGTTTGATTCAATTAATATACTAGGTTCTTTAGCCACATGTGTTATATTTCATGATCAATGTATCAAAAAAGTGTGTTTGGAATCAAAAAGAGGAAACTTACTAAATAGAAATGATGGGAGGAACTCTCTATTTTTGAATTCAACAATTAATATCAATAAGAAATGCAATTCAAAATCAAGGACTCCATTGTTTGTTAAGTTGAATGAATTCATCTTATAAATGGTCTAGGGGGCATTGTTTTTCATAAAGAATATAGGTATTTAGAAGGAAACAAAAGTTAATTTCAAGGTTATTGCATGAAAAATAGTCTTGGTAAAAAACAAGAGGACCCTAAATAACATGAGGTGATTAGAGATTCTCATAAATTTGGGAATTAAACCAGTTAACTTTGTACAAAATGCAAACAATGATGAATGGCACCTTTGGATGATGGATTTAAATAGATTTGGAGTTTTAATCGTGTATATACTTGTTTGATTCAATTAATATACTAGGTTGTTTAGCCACATGTGTTATATAGTTCATGATCAATGTATCAAAAAGTGTGTTTGGAATCAAAAGAGGAGGCTTGCCAGCCAAAAATGATGGGAGGAACTCTCTATTTTTGAATTCGATAATTAATATCAATATGAAATGAAATTCAAAATGAATTACCCCATTGTTTGTTAAATTGAATGAATTCATCTTATAGATGGTCCAGGGGCATTTTTTTCATAATGAATATAGCTATTAAGAAAGAATCAAAAGTTAATTTCAAGGTTATTGTATGAAAAATAGTCATGGTAAAAACGAGAGAAGGCTAATTAACATTAGGTGATTAGAATGTCTCATTATTTAGGAATTAAATCAGTTCACATTTATCCGAAATGCAAAACATGATGAATGACACATTTGGCTGATGTATTTAAATAAATTTGGTGTTTTATTCAAATAATATACTAGGTTGTATTGCCAAATATGTTATATTTCATGATAAATGTATCAAAAAATGTGCTTTGGAATCAAAAGAGGAGGCTTGCTAGCCAAAAATGATGGGAGGAACTCTTTATTTTTGAATTCTATAATTCATATCAATAAGAAATGCAATTCAAAATCAAGAAATCCATTGTTTGTTAAATTGAATGAATATATGTGATTGATGGTCCACGGGCATTTTTTTCCTAATGAATATAGTTATTAAGAAAGAAAGAAAAGTTAATTTCAAGGTTATTGCATGAAAAATAGCCCTGGTAACAACAAGAGGAGCCTAATTAACATGAAGTGATGAGAAATTATCATTATTTAGGAATTAAACCAGTTAACATTTGACGAAATTCAAACCATGATGAATGGCACCTTTGGCTGATGGATTTAAATAAATTTGGAGTTTTATTGGCATATATACTTGTTTGATTCAATTAATATACTAGGTTGTTTAGCCACATGTGTTATAATTCATGATCAATGTAACAAAAAGTGTGTTTGGAAACAAAAGAGGAAACTTGCTAACCAGAAATGATGGGGGGAACTCTCTATTTTTGAATTCAACAATTAATATCAATATGAAATGCAATTCAAAATCATGGACTCCAATGTTTATTAAATTGAACGAATTCATCTTATAAATGGTCTAGGGGCACTTTTTTCATAATGAATATAGTTATTAAGAAGGAAACAAAAGTTAATTTCAAGGTTATTGCATGAAAAATACTCCTGGTAACAACAAGAGGAAACTAATTAACATGTGTTGATTAGAAATTCTCATTATTTAGGAATTAAACCAGTTGACATTTGTACAAAATGCAAACGATAATGAATGGCACCTTTGGATGATGGATTTAAATAGATTTGGAGTTTTAATGGTGTATATAATTGTTTGATTCAATTAATATACTAGGTTGTTTTACCCACATGTATTATATTTCATAATCAATGTAACAAAAAGTGTGTTTGGAATGAAAAGAGGAAACTTGTTAACCAGAAATGATGGGAGGAACTCTCTATTTTTGAATTCAGCAATTAATATCAATAAGAAATGCAATTCAAAATCATGGACTCCATTGTTTATTAAATTGAATGAATTCATCTTATAAATGGTCTTAGGGCACTTTTTTCATAACGAAATAGATATGAAGAAGGATACAAAAGTTAATTTCAAGGTTATTGCATGAAAAATAGTCCTGATAACAACAAGAGGAGCCTAATTAACATAAGGTGATTAGAAATTCTCATTCTTTAGGAATTAAACCAGTTGACATTTGTACGAAATGCAAACCATGACTAATGGCACCTTTGGCTGATGGATTTAAATAGATTTCGATTTTTATTGGTGTTTATACTTGTTTGATTCAATTAATATAATAGGTTGTTTAGCCACATGTGTTATATTTCATGATCAATGTATCAAAAAGTGTGTTTGGAATCAAAAGAGGAAACTTACTAAATAAAAATGATGGGAGGAACTCTCTATTTTTGAATTCAACAATTAATATCAATAAGAAATGCAATTCAAAATCAAGGACTCCATTGTTTGTTAAATTGAATGAATTCATCTTATAAATGGTCTAGGGGCATTGTTTTCATAAAGAATATAGGTATTTAGAAGGAAACAAAAGTTAATTTCAAGGTTATTCAATGAAAAATAGTCCTGATAACAACAAGAGGAGCCTAATTAACATAAGGTGATTAGAAATTCTCATTATTTAGGAATTAAACCAGTTGACATTTGTACGAAATGCAAACCATGATGAATGGCACCTTTGGCTGATGGATTTAAATAGATTTCGATTTTTATTGGTGTTTATACTTGTTTGATTCAATTCATATACTAGGTTGTTTAGCCACATGTGTTATATTTCATGATCAATGTAACAAAAAGTGTGTTTGGAATCAAAAGAGGAAACTTCCTAACAAGAAATTATGGGAGGAACTCTCTATTTTTGAATTCAACAATTAATATCAATAAGAAATGCAATTCAAAATCATGGACTCCATTGTTTATTAAATTGAATGAATTCATCTTATAAATGGTCTAAGGGCACTTTTTTCATAATGAATATAGTTATTAAGAAGGAAACAAAAGTTAATTTCAAGGTTATTGCATGAAAAATACTCCTGGTAACAACAAGAGGAGTCGAATTAACATAAGGTGATTAGAAATTCTCATTATTTAGGAATTAAACCAGTTAGCATTTGTACGAAATGCAAACGATAATGAATGGCACCTTTGGATGATGGATTTAAATAGAATTGGAGTTTTAATGGTGTATATACTTGTTTGATTCAATTAATATACTAGGTTGTTTACCCACATGTATTATATTTCATGATCAATATAACAAAAAGTGTGTTTGGAATCAAAAGGGGAAACTTGCTAACCGGAAATGATGGGAGGAACTCTCTATGTTTCAATTCAATAATTAATATCAATAAGAAATGCAATTCAAAATCAAGGACTCCATTGTTTGTTAAATTGAATGAATTCATCTTATAAATGGTCTAAGGGCATTTTTTTCTTAATGAATATAGTTATATAGAAGGAAACAAAAGTTAATTTCAAGTTTATTGCATGAAAAATACTCCTGGTAACAACAAGAGGAGCCTAAATAACATGTGGTGATTAGAAATTCTCATTATTTAGGAATTAAACCAGTTGACATTTGTACGAAATGCAAACCATGATGAATGGCACCTTAGGCTGATGGATTTAAATAGATTTTGATTTTTTTTGGTGTTAATACTTGTTTGATTCAATTAATATACTAGGTTGTTTAGCCACATGTGTTATATTTCATGATCAATGTATCAAAAAGTGTGTTTGGAATCAAAAGAGGAAACTTACTCACCGGAAATGATGAGAGGAACTCTCTATTTTTTAATTCAACAATTAATATCAATAAGAAATGCAATTCAAAATCAAGGACTCCATTGTTTGTTAAATTGAATGAATTCATCTTATAAATGGTCTCGGGGCATTTTTTTCTTAATGAATATAGTTATTTAGAAGGAAACAAAAGTTAATTTCAAGTTTATTGCATGAAAAATACTCTTGGTAACAACAAGAGGAGCCTAAATAACATGAGGTGATTAGAAATTCTAATTATTTAAGAATTAAACCAGTTAACATTTGTACGAAATGCAAACGATAATGAATGGCACCTTTGGATGATGGATTTAAATAGATTTGGAGTTTTAATGGTGTATATACATGTTTGATTCAATTAATATACAAGGTTGTTTAGCCACATGTGTTATATTACATGATCAATGTAACAAAAAGTGTGTTTGGAATCAAAAGAGGAAACTTGCTAACCAGAAATGATGGGAGGAACTTTCTATTTTTGAATTCAATAATTAATATCAATAAGAAATGCAATTCAAAATCATGGACTGCATTGTTTATTAAATTGAATGAATTCATCTTATAAATGGTCTAGGAGCATTTTTTTCTTAATGAGTGTAGTTATATAGAAGCAAACAAAAGTTAATTTCATGTTTATTGCATGAAAAATACTCTTGGTAACAACAAGAGGAGCCTAAATAACATGAGGTGATTAGAAATTCTCATGATTTAGGAATTAAACCAGTTGACATTTGTACGAAATGCAAACGATAATTAATAGCACCTTTGGATGATGGATTTAAATAGATTTGGAGTTTTAAAGGTGTATATACTTGTTTGATTCAATTAATATACTAGGTTGTTTAGCCACATGTGTTATACATCATGATCAATGTAACAAAAAGTGTGTTTGGAATCAAAAGAGGAAACTTCCTAACAAGAAATTATGGGAGGAACTCTCTATTTTTTAATTCAACAATTAATATCAATAAGAAATGCAATTCAAAATCATGGACTCCATTGTTTATTAAATTGAATGAATTCATCTTATAAATGGTCTAAGGACACTTTTTTCATAATGAATATAGTTATTAAGAAGGAAAAAAAGTTAATTTCAAGGTTATTGCATGAAATATAGTCCTGGTAACAACAAGAGGAGTTGAATTAACATAAGGTGATTAGAAATTCTCATTATTTAGGAATTAAACTAGTTGACATTTGTACGAAATGCAAACCATGATGAATGGCACCTTTGGATGATGGATTTAAATAGATTTTGATTTTTATTGATGTTTATACTTGTTTGATTCAATTCATATACTAGGTTGTTTACCCACATGTATTATATTTCATGATCAATGTAACAAAAAGTGTGTTTGGAATCAAAAGAGGAAACTTGCTAACCAGAAATCATGGGAGGAACTCTCTATGTTTGAATTCAACAATTAATATCAATAAGAAATGCAATTCAAAATCAAGGACTCCATTGTTTTTTAAATTGAATGAATTCATCTTATAAATGGTCTAGGGGCATTTTTTTCTTAATGAATATAGTTATATAGAAGGAAACAAAAGTTAATTTCATGTTTATTGCATGAAAAATACTCTTGGTAACAACAAGAGGAGTCTAAATAACATGAGGTCATTAGAAATTCTCATTATTTAGGAATTAAACCAGTTGACATTTGTACGAAATGCAAACCATGATGAATGACACCTTTGGCTGATGGATTTAAATAGATTTTGATTTGTTTTGGTGTTAATACTTGTTTGATTCAATTAATATACTAGGTTGTTTAGCCACATGTGTTATATTTCATGATCAATGTTTCAAAAAGTGTGATTGGAATCAAAAGAGCAAACTTACTCACCGAAAATGATGAGCGGAACTCTCCATTTTTGAATTCAACAATTAATATCAATAAGAAATGCAATTCAAAATCAAGGACTCCATTGTTTGTTAAATTGAATGAATTCATCTTATAAATGGTCTAAGGGCATTTTTTTCTTAATGAATATAGTTATTTAGAAGGAAACAAAAGTTAATTTCAAGTTTATTGCATGAAAAATACTCCTGGTAACAACAAGAGGAGCCTAAATAACATGAGGTGATTACAAATTCTCATTATTTAGGAATTAAACCATTTAACATTTGTACGAAATGCAAACGATAATGAATGGCACCTTTGGATGATGGATTTAAATAGATTTGGAGTTTTAATGGTGTATATACATGTTTGATTCAATTAATATACAAGGTTGTTTAGCCACATGTGTTATATTACATGATCAATGTAACAAAAAGTGTGTTTGGAATCAAAAGAGGAAACTTGCTAACCAGAAATGATGGGAGGAACTTTCTATTTTTGAATTCAATAATTAATATAAATAGGAAATGCAATTCAAAATCATGGACTCCATTGTTTATTAAATTGAATGAATTCATCTTATAAATGGTCTACAGGCACTATTTTCATAATCAATATAGTTATTAAGAAGGAAACAAAAGTTAATTTCAAGGTTATTGCATGAAAAATAGTCCTGGTAACAACAAGAGGAGCCTAATTAACATGAGGTGATTAGAAATTCTCATGATTTAGGAATTAATATACTTGTTTGATTCAATTAAATATACTAGGTTGTTTAGCCACTTGTGTTATATTTCATGATCAATGTATCAAAAAGTGTGTTTGGAATCAAAAGAGGAGGCTTGCTATCCAAAAATGATGGGAGGAACTCTCTATTTTTGAATTCAATAATTAATATCAATAACAAATGCAAATCAAAATTATGGACTCCAATGTTTGTTAAATTGAATGAATTCATCTTATAGATGGTCCAGGGGCTTTTTTTTCCTAATGAATATAGTTATTAAGGAAGAAACTATAGTTGATTTCAAGGTTATTGCATGAAAAATGGTCATAGTAACAACAAAAGGAGCCTAATTAACATGAGGTGATTAGAATGTCTCATTATTTAGGAATTAAACCAACTAACATTTGTACTAAATGCAAACCGTGATGAATGACACCTTTGGCTGATGGTGAAATAGATTTGGAGTTTTAATGGTGTATATACTTGTTTGATTCAATTAATATACTAGGTTGTTTAGCCACATTTGTTATATTTTATGATAAATGTATCAAAAAGTGTGTTTTGGAATCAAAAAGGAGGCTTGCTAGCCAAAAATGATGGGAGGAACTCTCTATTTTTAAATTTTATAATTAATATCAGTAAGAAATGCAATTCAAAATCAAGAACTCCATTGTTTGTTAAATTGAATGAATTCATGTAATTAATGGTCCACAGTCATTTTTTTCATAATGAATATTGTTATTAATAAGCAATCAAAAGTTAATTTCAAGGTTATTGCATGAAAAATAGTCCTGGTAACAAAAAGTGGAGCGTAAATAACATGAGGTGATTAGAAATTCTCATTATTTAGGAATTAAACTAGTTAACATTTGTACGGAATGCAAAACCATGATGAATGGCACCTTTGGATGGTGGATTTAAATAGATTTGGAATTTAATTGGTGTATATACTTGTTTGATTCAGTTAATATACTAGGTTATTTAGACATATGTGTTATATTTCATGATCAATGTATCAAAAAGTGTGTTTGGAATCAAAAGAGGAAACTTACTAACCAAAAATGATGGGAGGAACTCTCTATTTTTGAATTCAACAATTAATATCAATAAGAAATGCAATTCAAAATCAAGGACTCCATTATTTGTTAAATTGAATGAATTCATCTTATATATGGTCTGAGGGCATTTTTTTCATAATGAATATAGTTATTTAGAAGGAAACAAAAGTTAATTTCAAGGTTATTGCATGAAAAATAGTCCTGGTAAAAACAAGAGGACCCTAAATAACATGAGGTGATTAGAAATTCTCATAATTTAGGAATTAAACTAGTTAACATTTGTACGAAATGCAAACAATGATGAATGGCACCTTTGGATGATGGATTTAAAAAGATTTGGAGTTTTAATCGTGTATATACTTGTTTGATTCAATTAATATACTAGGTTGTTTAGCCACATGTGTTATAGTTCATGATCAATGTATCAAAAAGTGTGTTTGGAATCAAAAGAGGAGGCTTGCTAGCCAAAAATGATGGGAGGAACTCTATATTTTTTAATTCTATAATTAATATCAATAACAAATGGAATTCAAAATCAAGCACTCCATTGTTTGTTAAATTGAATGAATTCATCTTATAGATAGTCTAGGGGCATTTTTTTCATAATGAATATAGCTATTAAGAAAGAATCAAAGTTAATTTCAAGGTTATTGTATGAAAAATAGTCATGGTAAGAACAAGAGAAGCCTAATTAACATTAGGTGATTAGAATTTCTTATTATTTAGGAATTAAACCAATTAACATTTGTTCGAAATGCAAACCATGATGAATGACACCTTTGGCTGATGAATTTAAATGGATTTGGAGTTTTAATGGTGTATATACTTGTTTGATTCAATTAATATACTAGGTTGTTTATCCATATGTGTTATATTTCATGATAAATGTATCAAAAAGTGTGTTTTGGAATCAAAAGAGGAGGCTTGCTAGCCAAAAATGATGGAAGGAACTCTCTATTTTTGAATTCTATAATTAATATCAATAAGAAATGCAATTCAAAATCAAGGACTCCATTGTTTGTTAAGTTGAATGAATTCATCTTATAGATGGTCCATGGGCATTTTTTTCATAATGAATATAGGTATTAAGAAAGAATCAAAAGTTAATTTCAAGGTTATTGCATGAACAATAGTCATGGTAAAAACAAGAGAAGCCTAATTAACATTAGGTGATTAGAATGTCTCATTATTTAGCAATTAAACCAATTAACATTTGTACGAAATGCAAACCATGACGAATGACACCATTTGCTGATGGATTTAAATAGATTTGGAGTTTTAATGGTGTATATACTTATTTGATTCAATTAATATACTAGGTTGTTTAGCCAAATGTGTTATATTTTATGATAAATGTATCAAAAATTGTCTTTTGGAATCAAAAGAGGAGGCTTGCTAGCCGAAAATGATGGGAGGAACTCTCTATTTTTGAACTCTATAATTAATATCAATAAGAAATGCAATTCAAAATCAACAACTCCATTGTTTGTTAAATTGAATGAATTCATGTGATTGATGGTCCACGGGCATTTTTTTCATAATGAAAATAGTTATTAAGAAAAAAACAAAAGTTAATTTCAAGGTTATTGAATGAAAAATAGTCTTGGTAACAACAAAAGGAGCCTAATCAACATGAGGTGATTATAATGTCTCATTATTTAGGAATTAAACTAGTTAACATTTGTTCGAAATGCAAACCATGATGAATGACACCTTTGGCTGCTGGATTTAAATAGATTTGGAGTTTTAATCGTGTATATACTTGTTTGATTCAATTAATATACTAGGTTGTTTCACCATATGTGTTATATTTCATGCTAAATGTATCAAAAAGTGTGTTTTGGAATAAAAAGAGGAAACTTCGTAACCAGAAATGATGGGAGGAACTCTCTATTTTTGAATTCAACAATTAATATCAATAAGAAATCCAATTCAAAATTAAGGACTACATTGTTTGTTAAATTGCATGAATTCAACTTATAAATGGTCTAGGGGATTTTTTTTCCTAATGAATATAGTTATTACGAAGGAAGCAAAAGTTAATTTTAAGGTTATTACATGAAAAATAGTCCTGGTAACAACAAGAGGAGCCTAATTAACTTGAGGTGATTAGAAATTCTCATAATTTAGGAATTAAACCAGTTAACATTTGTACGAAATGCAAACAATGATGAAAGGCACCTTTGGATGATGGATTTAAATAGATTTGGAGTTTTAATCGTGTATATGCTTGTTTGATTCAATTAATATACTAGGTTGTTTAGCCACATGTGTTATAGTTCATGATCAGTGTATCAAAAAGTATGTTTGGAATCAAAAGAGGAGGCTTGCTAGCCAAAAATGATGGGAGGAACTCTATATTTTGGAATTCTATAATTAATATCAATAACAAATGGAATTCAAAATCAAACACTCCATTGTTTGTTAAATTGAATGAATTCATCTTATAAATGGTCTAGGGGCATTTGTTTCATAATGAATATAGCTGTTAAGAAAGAATCAAAAGTTAATTTCAAGGTTATTGTATGAGAACTAGTCATGGTAAAAACAAGAGAAGCCTAATTAACATTAGGTGATAAGAATGTCTCATTATTTAGGAATTAAACCAGTTAACATTTGTTCGAAATGCAAGCCATGATGAATGACACATTTGGTTGATGGATTTAAATAGATTTGGAGTTATAATGGCGTATATACTTGTTTGATTCAATTAATATACTAGGTTGTTTCGCCATATGTGTTATATTTCATGATAAATGTATCAAAAAGTGTGTTTTAGAATCAAAAGTGGAGGCTTGCTAGCCAAAAATGATGGGAGGAACTCTTTATTTTTGAATTCTATAATTAATATCAATAAGAAATGCAATTCAAAATCAAGTAATCCATTGTTTGTTAAATTGAATGAAGTCATGTGATTGATGGTCCACGGGCATTTTTTTCATAATGAATATAGTTATTAAGAAAGAAACAAAAGTTAATTTCAAGGTTATTGTATGAAAAATTGCTCGGGTAACAACAAGATGAGCCTAATTAACATGAAGTGATGAGAAATTCTCATTATTTAGCAATTAAACCAGTTAACATTTGTACGAAATGCAAACCATGAAGAATGGCACCTTTGGCTGATGGATTTAAATAGATTTGGAGTTTTATTGGTGTATATACTTGTTTGATTCAATTAATATACTATGTTGTTTAGCCACTTGTGTTATATTTCGTGATCGATGAATGAAAAAGTGTGTTTGCAAGCAAAAGAGGAAACTTGCTAACCAGAAATGATGGGAGCAACTCTCTATTTTTGAATTCAACAATTAATATCAATAAGAAATGCATTTCAAAATTAAGGACTCTATTTTTTGTTAAATTGAATGAATTCAACTTATAAATGGTCTAGGGGCATTTTTTTCATAATGAATATAGCTGTTAAGAAAGAATCAAAAGTTAATTTCAAGGTTATTGTATGAGAACTAGTCATGGTAAAAACAAGAGAAGCCTAATTAACATTAGGTGATAAGAATGTCTCATTATTTAGGAATTAAACCAGTTAACATTTGTTCGAAATGCAAGCCATGATGAATGACACATTTGGTTGATGGATTTAAATAGATTTGGAGTTATAATGACGTATATACTTGTTTGATTCAATTAATATACTAGGTTGTTTTGCCATATGTGTTATATTTCATGATAAATGTATCAAAAAGTGTGTTTTAGAATCAAAAGTGGAGGCTTGCTAGCCAAAAATGATGGGAGGAACTCTTTATTTTTGAATTCTATAATTAATATCAATAAGAAATGCAATTCAAAATCAAGTAATCCATTGTTTGTTAAATTGAATGAATTCATGTGATTGATGGTCCACGGGCATTTTTTTCATAATGAATATAGTTATTAAGAAAGAAACAAAAGTTAATTTCAAGGTTATTGTATGAAAAATTGCTCGGGTAACAACAAGATGAGCCTAATTAACATGAAGTGATGAGAAATTCTCATTATTTAGTAATTAAACCAGTTAACATTTGTACGAAATGCAAACCATGAAGAATGGCACCTTTGGCTGATGGATTTAAATAGATTTGGAGTTTTATTGGTGTATATACTTGTTTGATTCAATTAATATACTATGTTGTTTAGCCACTTGTGTTATATTTCGTGATCGATGAATGAAAAAGTGTGTTTGCAAGCAAAAGAGGAAACTTGCTAACCAGAAATGATGGGAGCAACTCTCTATTTTTGAATTCAACAATTAATATCAATAAGAAATGCATTTCAAAATTAAGGACTCCATTTTTTGTTAAATTGAATGAATTCAACTTATAAATGGTCTAGGGGCATTTTTTTCATAATGAATATAGTTATTACGAAGGAAACAAAAGTTAATTTCAAGGTTATTGAATGAAAAATAGTCTTGGTAACAACAAAAGGAGCTTAATTAACATGAGGTGATTAGAATGTCTCATTATTTAGGAATTAAACTAGTTAACATTTCTTCAAAATGCAAACCATGATGAATGACACCTTTGGCTGAAGGATTTAAATAGATTTGGAGTTTTAATGGTGTATATACTTGTTTGATTTAATTAATATACAAGGTTGTTTCACCATATGTGTTATATTTCACGATAAATGTATAAAAAAGTGTGTTTTGGAATCAAAACGGGAGGCTTGCTAGCCAAAAATGATGGGAGGAACTCTCTATTTTTCAATTCTATAATTAATATCAATAAGAAATGCAATTCAAAATCAAGAACTCCATTGTTTGTTAAATTGAATGAATTCATGTGATTGATGGTCCACGATCATTTTTTTCATAATGAATATTGTTATTAAGAAAGAAACAAAAGTTAATTTCAAGGTTGTTGCATGAAAAACAGGGTAACAACAAGATGAGCCTAATTAACATGAAGTGATAAGAAATTCTCATTATTTAGGAATTAAACCAGTTAACATTTGTACGAAATGCAAACCATGAAGAATGGCACCTTTGGCTGATGGATTTAAATAGATTTGGAGTTTTATTGGTATATATACTTGTTTGATTCAATTAATATACTAGGTTGTTTAGCCACTTGTGTTATATTTCGTGATCGATGAATGAAAAAGTGTGTTTGCAAGCAAAAGAGGAAACTTGCTAACCAGAAATGGTGGGAGGAACTCTCTATTTTTGAATTCAACAATTAATATCAATAAGAAATGCAATTCAAAATCAAGGACCTCATTGTTTGTTAAATTGAATGAATTTATCTTATAAATGCTCTAAGCGCATTTTTTTCATAATGAATATAGTTATTTAGAAGGAAACAAAAGTTAATTTCGAAGTTATTGCATGAAAAATAGTCTTGGTAACAACAAGAGGAGTCTAAATAACATGAGGTGATTAGAAATTCTCAATATTTAGGAATTAAATCAGTTAACATTTGTACTAAATGCAAACGATGATTAATGGCACCTTTGGATGATGGATTTAAATAGATTTGGATTTTTATTGGTGTTTATACTTGTTTGCTTCAATTAATATACTAGGTTTTTTAGCCATATGTGTTATATTTCATGATCAATGTATCAAAAAGTGTGTTTGGAATCAAAAGAGGAAACTTGCTAACTAGAAATGATGGGAAGAACTCTCTATTTTTGAATTCAACAATTAATATCAATAAAAAATGAAATTCAAAATCAAGGACCCTATTGTTTGTTAAATTGAATGAATTCATGTTATAAATGGTCAGGGGCACTTTTTTCATAATGAATATACTTATTAAGAAGGAAACAAAAGTTGATTTTAAGGTTAGTGCATGAAAAATAGTCCTAGTAACAACAAGTGGAGCCTAATTAACATGAGATGATTAGAAATTCTCATTATTTAGGAATTAAACCAGTTAACATTTGTACGAAATGCAAACCATGAAGAATGGCACCTGTGGCTGATGGATTTAAATAGATTTGGAGTTTTATTGGTATATATACTTGTTTGATTCAATTAATATACTAGGTTGTTTAGCCACTTGTGTTATATTTCGTGATCGATGAATGAAAAAGTGTGTTTGCAAGCAAAAGAGGAAACTTGCTAACCAGAAATGGTGGGAGGAACTCTCTATTTTTGAATTCAACAATTAATATCAATAAGAAATGCAATTCAAAATCAAGGACCCCATTGTTTGTTAAATTGAATGAATTTATCTTATAAATGCTCTAAGCGCATTTTTTTCATAATGAATATAGTTATTTAGAAGGAAACAAAAGTTAATTTCGAAGTTATTGCATGAAAAATAGTCTTGGTAACAACAAGAGGAGTCTAAATAACATGAGGTGATTAGAAATTCTCAATATTTAGGAATTAAATCAGTTAACATTTGTACTAAATGCAAACGATGATTAATGGCACCTTTGGATGATGGATTTAAATAGATTTGGATTTTTATTGGTGTTTATACTTGTTTGATTCAATTAATATACTAGGTTTTTTAGCCATATGTGTTATATTTCATGATCAATGTATCAAAAAGTGTGTTTGGAATCAAAAGAGGAAACTTGCTAACTAGAAATGATGGGAAGAACTCTCTATTTTTGAATTCAACAATTAATATCAATAAAAAATGAAATTCAAAATCAAGGACCCCATTGTTTGTTAAATTGAATGAATTCATTTTATAAATGGTCAGGGGCACTTTTTTCATAATGAATATACTTATTAAGAAGGAAACAAAAGCTAATTTTAGGCTTAGTGCATGAAAAAATAGTCCTGGTCACAACAAGTGGAGCGTAATTAACATGAGATGATTAGAAATTCTCATTATTTAGGAATTAAACCAGTTAACATTTGTACGAAATGCAAACCATGAAGAATGGCACCTGTGGCTGATGGATTTAAATAGATTTGGAGTTTTATTGGTATATATACTTGTTTGATTCAATTAATATACTAGGTTGTTTAGCCACTTGTATTATATTTCGTGATCGATGAATGAAAAAGTGTGTTTGCAAGCAAAAGAGGAAACTTCCTAACCAGAAATGATGGGAGGAACTCTCTATTTTTGAATTCAACAATTAATATCAATAAGAAATGCAATTCAAAATCAAGAACCCCATTGTTTGTTAAATTGAATGAATTTATCTTATAAATGCTCTAAGCGCATTTTTTTCATAATGAATATAGTTATTTAAAAGGAAACAAAAGTTAATTTCGAAGTTATTGCATGAAAAATAGTCTTGGTAACAACAAGAGGAGTCTAAATAACTTGAGGTGATTAGAAATTCTCAATATTTAGGAATTAAACCAGTTAACATTTGTACTAAATGCAAACGATGATTAATGGCACCTTTGGATGATGGATTTAAATAGATTTGGAGTTTTCTTGGTGTATATACTTGTTTGATTCAATTAATATATTAGGTTGTTTAGCCACATGTGTTATATTTCGTGATCAACGTATCAAAAAGTGTGGTTGGATTCAAAAGAGGAAACTTGCTAACAAGAAATGATGGGAAGAACTCTCTATTTTTTAATTCAACAATTAATATCAATAAAAAATGAAATTCAAAATCAAGGACCCCCATTGTTTGTTAAAATTGAATGAATTCATTTTATAAATGGTGAGGGGCACTTTTTTCATAATGAATATACTTATTAAGAAGAAGAAAAACAAAAGTTAATTTTAGGGTTAGTGCATGAAAAAATAGTCCTGGTCACAACAAGTGGAGCGTAATTAACATGAGATGATTAGAAATTCTCATTATTTAGGAATTAAACCAGTTAACATTTGTACGAAATGCAAACCATGAAGAATGGCACCTTTGGCTGATAGATTTAAATAGATTTGGAGTTTTATTGGTATATATACTTGTTTGATTCAATTAATATACTAGGTTGTTTAGCCACTTGTATTATATTTCGTGATCGATGAATGAAAAAGTGTGTTTGCAAGCAAAAGAGGAAACTTCCTAACCAGAAATGATGGGAGAAACTCTCTATTTTTGAATTCAACAATTAATATCAATAAGAAATGCAATTCAAAATCAAGAACCCCATTTTTGTTAAATTGAATGAATTTATCTTATAAATGCTCTAAGCGCATTTTTTTCATAATGAATGTAGTTATTTAAAAGGAAACAAAAGTTAATTTCAAAGTTATTGCATGAAAAATAGTCTTGGTAACAACAAGAGGAGTCTAAATAACTTGAGGTGATTAGAAATTCTCAATATTTAGGAATTAAACCAGTTAACATTTGTACTAAATGCAAACGATGATTAATGGCACCTTTGGATGATGGATTTAAATAGATTTGGAGTTTTCTTGGTGTATATACTTGTTTGATTCAATTAATATATTAGGTTGTTTAGCCACATGTGTTGTATTTCGTGATCAACGTATCAAAAAGTGTGGTTGGATTCAAAAGAGGAAACTTGCTAACAAGAAATGATGGGAAGAACTCTCTATTTTTTAATTCAACAATTAATATCAATAAAAAATGAAATTCAAAATCAAGGACCCCATTGTTTGTTAAATTGAATGAATTCATTTTATAAATGGTCAGGGGCACTTTTTTCATAATGAATATACTTATTAAGAAGGAAACAAAAGTTAATTTTAGGGTTAGTGCATGAAAAAATAGTCCTGGTCACAACAAGTGGAGCGTAATTAACATGAGATGATTAGAAATTCTCATTATTTAGGAATTAAACCAGTTAACATTTGTACGAAATGCAAACCATGAAGAATGGCACCTTTGGCTGATAGATTTAAATAGATTTGGAGTTTTATTGGTATATATACTTGTTTGATTCAATTAATATACTAGGTTGTTTAGCCACTTGTATTATATTTCGTGATCGATGAATGAAAAAGTGTGTTTGCAAGCAAAAGAGGAAACTTCCTAACCAGAAATGATGGGAGGAACTCTCTATTTTTGAATTCAACAATTAATATCAATAAGAAATGCAATTCAAAATCAAGAACCCCATTGTTTGTTAAATTGAATGAATTTATCTTATAAATGCTCTAAGCGCATTTTTTTCATAATGAATGTAGTTATTTAAAAGGAAACAAAAGTTAATTTCGAAGTTATTGCATGAAAAATAGTCTTGGTAACAACAAGAGGAGTCTAAATAACTTGAGGTGATTAGAGAAATTCTCAATATTTAGGAATTTAAACCAGTTAACATTTTGTACTAAATGCAAACGATGATTAATGGCACCTTTGGATGATGGATTTAAATAGATTTGGATTTTTATTGGTGTTTATACTTGTTTGATTCAATTAATATACTAGGTTTTTTAGCCATATGTGTTATATTTCATGATCAATGTATCAAAAAGTGTGTTTGGAATCAAAAGAGGAAACTTGCTAACTAGAAATGATGGGAAGCACTCTCTATTTTTGAATTCAACAATTAATATCAATAAAAAATGAAATTCAAAATCAAGGACCCTATTGTTTGTTAAATTGAATGAATTCATCTTATAAATGGTTAGGGGCACTTTTTTCATAATGAATATACTTATAAAGAAGGAAACAAAAGTTGATTTTAAGGTTAGTGCATGAAAAATAGTCCTAGTAACAACAAGTGGAGCCTAATTAACATGAGATGATTAGAAATTCTCATTATTTAGGAATTAAACCAGTTAACATTTGTACAAAATGTAAAACATGATGAATGGTACCTTTGACTAATGGATTTAAATAGATTTTGATTTTTATTGGTATTTATACTTATTTGATTCAATTAATATACTAGGTTATTTAGCCACATGTGTTATATTTCATGATCAATGTATCAAAAAGTGTGTTTGGAATAAAAAGAGGAAACTTGCTAACCAAAAATGATGGGAGGAACTCTTTATTTTTGAATTCTATAATTAATATAAATAAGAAATGCAATTCAAAATTAAGAAATCCATTGTTTAATACATTGAATGAATTCATGTGATTGATGGTCCACGGGCATTTTTTTCATAATGAATATAGTTATCAAGAAAGAAACAAAATTTAATTTCAAGGTTATTGCATGAAAAATAGTCCTGGTAACAACAAAAGGAGCCTAAATAACATGAGGTGATTAGAAATTCTTATTATTTAGGAATTAAACCAGTTAACATTTGTACGAAATGCAAACGATAATGAATCGCACCTTTGGATGATGGATTTAAATAGATTTGGAGTTTTCTTGGTGTATATACTTGTTTGATTCAATTAATATATTAGGTTGTTTAGCCACATGTGTTATATTTCTTGATCAACGTATCAAAAAGTGTGGTTGGATTCAAAAGAGGAAAGTTGCTAACTAGAAATGATGGGAAGAACTCTCTATTTTTTAATTCAACAATTAATATCAATAAAAAATGAAATTCAAAATCAAGGACCCCATTGTTTGTTAAATTGAATGAATTCATTTTATAAATGGTCAGGGGCACTTTTTTCATAATGAATATACTTATTAAGAAGGAAACAAAAGTTAATTTTAGGGTTAGTGCATGAAAAAATAGTCTTGGTCACAACAAGTGGAGCCTAATTAACATGAGATGATTAGAAATTCTCATTATTTAGGAATTAAACCAGTTAACAATTGTACGAAATGCAAAGCATGATGAATGGTACCTTTGGCTGATGGATTTAAATAGATTTTGATTTTTATTGGTATTTATACTTGTTTGATTCAATTAATATACTAGGTTTTTTAGCCACATGTGTTATATTTCATGATCAATGTATCAAAAAGTGTGTTTGGAATAAAAAGAGGAAACTTGCTAACCAAAAATGATGGGAGGAACTCTTTATTTTTGAATTCTATAATTAATATAAATAAGAAATGCAATTCAAAATCAAGAAATCCATTGTTTATTAAATTGAATGAATTCATGTGATTGATGGTCCACGGGCATTTTTTTCATAATGAATATAGTTATTAAGAAAGAAACAAAAGTTAATTTCAAGGTTATTGCATGAAAAATAGTCCTTGTAACAACAAGAGGAGCTTAAATAACATGAGGTGATTAGAAATTCTCATTATTTAGGAATTAAACCAGTTAACATTTGTAATAAATGTAAACGATGATTAATGACACCATTGGATGATGGATTTAAATAGATTTGGATTTTTATTGGTGTTTATACTTGTTTCATTCAATTAATATACTAGGTTTTTTAGCCATATGTGTTATATTTCATGATCAATATATCAAAAAGTGTGTTTGAAATCAAAAGAGGAAACTTGCTAACCAGAAATAATGGGAAGAACTCTCTATTTTTGAATTGAACAATTAATATCAATAAAAAATGAAATTCAAAATCAAGGACTCCATTGTTTGTTAAGTTGAATGAATTCAACTTATAAATGGTCAGGGGCACTTTTTTCATAATGAATATATTTATTAAGAAGCAAACAAAAGTTAATTTCAAGGTTATTGCATGAAAAATAGTCCTGGTAACAAAACGTGGAGCGTAAATAACATGAGGTGATTAGAAATTCTCATTATTTAGGAATTAAACCAGTTAACATTTGTACTAAATGCAAACGATGATTAATGGCACCATTGGATGATGGATTTAAATAGATTTGGATTTTTATTGGTGTTTATACTTGTTTGATTCAATTAATATACTAGGTTTTTTAGCCATATGTGTTATATTTCATGATCAATATATCAAAAAGTGTGTTTGAAATCAAAAGAGGAAACTTGCTAACCAGAAATGATGGGAAGAACTCTCTATTTTTGAGTTGAACAATTAATATCAATAAAAAATGAAATTCAAAATCAATTGTCAGGGGCACTTTTTTCATAATGAATATAGTTATTAAGAAGCAAACAAAAGTTAATTTCAAGGTTATTGCATGAAAAATAGTCCTGGTAACAAAAAGAGGAGCGTAAATAACATGAGGTGATTAGAAATTCTCATTATTTAAGAATTAAACCAGTTAACATTTGTACTAAATGCAAACGATGATTAATGGCACCATTGGATGATGGATTGAAATAGATTTGGATTTTTATTGGTGTTTATACTTGTTTGATTCAATTAATATACTAGGTTTTTTGGCCATATGTGTTATATATCATGATCAATGTATCAAAAAGTGTGTTTGGAATCAAAAGAAGAAACTTGCTAACCAAAAATTATGGGAGGAACTCTTTATTTTTGAATTCTATAATTAATATCAATAAGAAATGCAATTCAAAATGAAGAAATCCATTGTTTATTTAATTGAATGAATTCATGTGATTGATGGTCCACGGGAATTTTTTTCATAATGAATATAGTTATTCAGAGGCAAACAAAAGTTAATTTCATGGTTATTGCATGAAAAATAGTCCTGGTAACAACAAGAGGAGCCTAAATAACATGAGTGGATTAGAAATTCTTATTATTTAGGAATTAAACCGTTAACATTTGTACGACATGCAAACGATAATGAATCGCACCTTTGGATGATGGATTTAAATAGATTTGGAGTTTTCTTGGTATATATAGTTGTTTGATTCATTTAATATACTAGGTTCTTTAGCCACATGTGTTATATTTCGTGATCAATGTATCAAAAAGTGTGGTTGGAATCAAAAGAGAAAACTTGCTAACCAGAAATGATGGGAGGAACTCTCTACTTTTGAATTCAACAATTAATATCAATAAGAAATGTCATTCAAAATCAAGGACCTCATTGTTTGTTAAATTGAATGAATTCATCTTTATAAATGCTCTAAGGGCATTTTTTTTTCATATTGAATATAGTTATTTAGATGGAAACAAAAGTTAATTTCAAGGTTATTGCATGAAAAATAGTCCTGGTAACAACAAGAGGAGCCTAAATAACATAAGGTGATTAGAAATTCTAATTATTTAGGAATTAAACCAGTTAATATTTGTACTAAATGTAAAAGATGATTAATTGCACCTTTGGATGATGGATTTAAATAGATTTTGGATTTTTTTATTGGAGTTTATACTTGTTTGATTCAATTAATATACTAGGTTTTTTAGCCATATCTGTTATAATTCATGATCAATGTATGAAAAAGTGTCTTTGGAATCAAAAGAGGAAACTTTCTAACCAGAAATGATGGGAAGAACTCTCTATTTTTTAATTCAACAATTAATATAATAAATAAAAAATGAAATTTAAAATCAAGGACCCCATTGTTTGTTAAATTGAATGAATTCATCTCATAAATGTTCAGGGGCACTTTTTTCATTATGAATATACTTATTAAGAAGGAAACAAAAGTTAATTTCAAGGTTCTTGCGTGAAAAATAGTCCTGGTAACAACAAGTGGAGCCTAATTAACATGAGATGATTAGAAATTCTCATTATTTAGGAATTAAACTAGTTAACATTTGTACGGAATGCAAAACATAATGAATGGTACCTTTGGCTGATGGATTTAAATAGATTTCGATTTTTATTGGTATTTATACTTGTTTAATTCAATTAATATACTAGGTTGTTTAATGATCAATGTTTATTAAATTGAATGAATTCATCTTATAAATGGTCTAGAGGCATTGTTTTCATAAAGAATATAGGTATTTAGAAGGAAACAAAAGTTAATTTCAAGGGTATGGCATGAAAAATAGTCTTCGTAAATACAAGAGGACCCTAAATGACATGAGGTGATTAGAAATTCTCATAATATAGGAATTAAACCAGTTAACATTTGTACGAAATGCAAACAATGATGAATGACACCTTTGGATGATGGATTTAAATAGATTTGGAGTTTTCATCGTGTATATACTTGTTTGATTCAATTAATATACTAGGTTGTTTAGCCACATGTGTTGTAGTTCATGATCAATGTATCAAAAAGTGTGTTTGGAATCAAAAGAGGAGGCTTGCCAGCCAAAAATGATGGGAGGAACTCTCTATTTTTGAATTCGATAATTAATATCAATATGAAATGAAATTCAAAATGAATTACCCCATTGTTTGTTAAATTGAATGAATTCATCTTATAGATGGTCCAGGGGCATTTTTTTCATAATGAATATAGCTATTAAGAAAGAATCAAAAGTTAATTTCAAGGTTATTGTATGAAAAATAGTCATGGTAAAAACGAGAGAAGGCTAATTAACATTAGGTGATTAGAATGTCTCATTATTTAGGAATTAAATCAGTTCACATTTATCCGAAATGCAAAACATGATGAATGACACATTTGGCTGATGGATTTAAATAAATTTGGTGTTTTATTGGTGTATATACATGTTTTATTCAAATAATATACTAGGTTGTATTGCCAAATATGTTATATTTCATGATAAATGTATCAAAAAATGTGTTTTGGAATCAATAGTGGAGTCTTGCTAGCCAAAAATGATGGGAGGAACTCTCTATTTTTGAATTCTATAATTCATATCAATAAGAAATGCAATTCAAAATCAAGAAATCCATTGTTTGTTAAATTGAATGAATTCATGTGATTGATGGTCCACGGGCATTTTTTTCCTAATGAATATAGTTATTAAGAAAGAAAGAAAAGTTAATTTCAAGGTTATTGCATGAAAAATAGCCCTGGTAACAACAAGAGGAGCCTAATTAACATGACGTGATGAGAAATTGTCATTATTTAGGAATTAAACCAGTTAACATTTGACGAAATGCAAGCGATGATGAATGGCACCTTTGGCTGATGGATTTAAATAAATTTGGAGTTTTTATTGGCATATATAGTTGTTTGATTCAATTAATATACTAGGTTGTTTAGCCACATGTGTTATAATTCATGATCAATGTAACAAAAAGTGTGTTTGGAAACAAAAGAGGAAACATGCTAACCAGAAATGATGGGGGGAACTCTCTATTTTTGAATTCAACAATTAATATCAATATGAAATGCAATTCAAAATCATGGACTCCATTGTTTATTAAATTGAATGAATTCATCTTATAAATGGTCTAGGGGCACTCTTTTCATAATGAATATAGTTATTAAGAAGGAAACAAAAGTTAATTTCAAGGTTATTGCATGAAAAATAGTCCTGGTAACAACAAGAGGAACCTAATTAACATGACGTAATCAGAAATTCTCATTATTTAGAAATTAAACCAGTTGACATTTTTATGAAATGCAAACCATGATGAATGGCACCTATGGCTGATGGATTTAAATAGATTTTAATTTTTATAGGTGTTTATACTTGTTTGATTCAATTAATATAATAGGTTGTTTAGCCACATGTGTTATATTTCATGATCAATGAAGCAAAAAGTGTGTTTGGAATCAAAAGAGGAAACTTACTAACCAGAAATGATGGGAGGAACTCTCTATTTTTTAATTCAACAATTAATATCAAAAAGAAATGCAATTGAAAATCAAGTCTCCATTGTTTGTTAAATTGAATGAATTCATCTTATAAATGGTCTAGGGGCATTTTTTTTATAATGAATATAGGTATTTAGAAGGAAACAAAAGTTAATTTCAAGGTTATTGCATGAAAAATAGTCCTGGTAAAAACAAGAGGACCCTAAATAACATGAGGTGATTAGAAATTCTCATAATTTAGGAATTAAACGAGTTAACATTTGTACGAAAGGCAAACAATGATGAATGACACCTTTGGATGATGGATTTAAATAGATTTGGAGTTTTAATGGTGTATATACTTGTTTGATTCAATTAATATACGAGGTTGTTTAGTCACATGTGTTATACTTCATGATCAATGTATCAAAAAGTGTGTTTGGAATCAAAAGAGGAAACTTGCTAACCGGAAATGATGCGAGGAACTCTCTATTTTTGAATTCAACAATTAATATCAATAGGAAATGCAATTCAAAATCAAGTCTCCATTGTTTGTTAAATTGAATGAATTCATCTTATAAATGGTCTAGGGGCATTTTTTTCATAATGAATATAGGTATTTAGAAGGAAACAAAAGTTAATTTCAAGGTTATTGCATGAAAAATAGTCCTGGTAAAAACAAGAGGACCCTAAATAACATGAGGTGATTAGAAATTCTCATAATTTAGGAATTAAACGAGTTAACATTCGTACGAAAGGCAAACAATGATGAATGACACCTTTGGATGATGGATTTAAATAGATTTGGCGTTTTAATGGTGTATATACTTGTTTGATTCAATTAATATACGAGGTTGTTTAGTCACATGTGTTATACTTCATGATCAATGTATCAAAAAGTGTGTTTGGAATCAAAAGAGGAAACTTGCTAACCGGAAATGATGCGAGGAACTCTCTATTTTTTGAATTCAACAATTTAATATCAATAAGAAATGCAATTCAAAATCATGAACTCCATTGTTTATAAAAATTCAACGAATTCATCTTATAAATGGTCTAGGGGCACTTTTTTCATAATGAATATAGTTATTTAGAAGGAAACGAAAGTGAATTTCAAGGTTATTGTATGAAAAATAGTCATGGTAAAAACAAGAGAAGGCTAATTAACATTAGGTGATTAGAATGTCTCATTATTTAGGAATTAAACCAGTTCACATTTATTCAAAATGCAAAACATGATGAATGACACACTTGGCTGATGGATTTAAATAAATTTGGTGTTTTATTGTTGTATATACATGTTTTATTCAAATAATATACTAGGTTGTATTGCCAAATATGTTATATTTCATGATAAATGTATCAAAAAATGTGCTTTGGAATCAAAAGAGGAGGCTTGCTAGCCAAAAATGATGGGAGGAACTCTTTATTTTTGAATTCTATAATTCATATCAATAAGAAATGCAATTCAAAATCAAGAAATCCATTGTTTGTTAAATTGAATGAATTCATGTGATTGATGGTCCACGGGCATTTTTTTCCTAATTAATATAGTTATTAAGAAAGAAAGAAAAGTTAATTTCAAGGTTATTGCATGAAAAATAGCCCTGGTAACAACAAGTGGAGCCTCATTAACATGAAGTTATGAGAAATTATCATTATTTAGGAATTAAACCAGTTAACATTTGACGAAATGCAAACCATGATGAATGGCACCTTTGGCTGATGGATTTAAATAGATTTCAATTTTTATTGGTGTTTATACTTGTTTGATTCAATTAATATACTAGGTTCTTTAGCCACATGTGTTATATTTCATGATCAATGTATGAAAAAGTGTGTTTGGAATCAAAAGAGGAAACTTACTAAATAGAAATGATGGGAGGAACTCTCTATTTTTGAATTCAACAATTAATATCAATAAGAAATGCAATTCAAAATCAAGGACTCCATTGTTTGTTAAGTTGAATGAATTCATCTTATAAATGGTCTAGGGGCATTGTTTTCATAAATAATATAGGTATTTAGAAGGAAACAAAAGTTAATTTCAAGGTTATTGCATGAAAAATAGTCTTGGTAAAAACAAGAGGACCCTAAATAACATGAGGTGATTAGAGATTCTCATAATTTGGGAATTAAACCAGTTAACTTTGTACAAAATGCAAACAATGATGAATGGCACCTTTGGATGATGGATTTAAATAGATTTGGAGTTTTAATCGTGTATATACTTGTTTGATTCAATTAATATACTAGGTTGTTTAGCCACATGTGTTATATAGTTCATGATCAATGTATCAAAAAGTGTGTTTGGAATCAAAAGAGGAGGCTTGCCAGCCAAAAATGATGGGAGGAACTCTCTATTTTTGAATTCGATAATTAATATCAATATGAAATGAAATTCAAAATGAATTACCCCATTGTTTGTTAAATTGAATGAATTCATCTTATAGATGGTCCAGGGGCATTTTTTTCATAATGAATATAGCTATTAAGAAAGAATCAAAAGTTAATTTCAAGGTTATTGTATGAAAAATAGTCATGGTAAAAACGAGAGAAGGCTAATTAACATTAGGTGATTAGAATGTCTCATTATTTAGGAATTAAATCAGTTCACATTTATCCGAAATGCAAAACATGATGAATGACACATTTGGCTGATGGATTTAAATAAATTTGGTGTTTTATTCAAATAATATACTAGGTTGTATTGCCAAATATGTTATATTTCATGATAAATGTATCAAAAAATGTGCTTTGGAATCAAAAGAGGAGGCTTGCTAGCCAAAAATGATGGGAGGAACGCTTTATTTTTGAATTCTATAATTCATATCAATAAGAAATGCAATTCAAAATCAAGAAATCCATTGTTTGTTAAATTGAATGAATATATGTGATTGATGGTCCACGGGCATTTTTTTCCTAATGAATATAGTTATTAAGAAAGAAAGAAAAGTTAATTTCAAGGTTATTGCATGAAAAATAGCCCTGGTAACAACAAGAGGAGCCTAATTAACATGAAGTGATGAGAAATTATCATTATTTAGGAATTAAACCAGTTAACATTTGACGAAATTCAAACCATGATGAATGGCACCTTTGGCTGATGGATTTAAATAAATTTGGAGTTTTATTGGCATATATAGTTGTTTGATTCAATTAATATACTAGGTTGTTTAGCCACATGTGTTATAATTCATGATCAATGTAACAAAAAGTGTGTTTGGAAACAAAAGAGGAAACTTGCTAACCAGAAATGATGGGGGGAACTCTCTATTTTTGAATTCAACAATTAATATCAATATGAAATGCAATTCAAAATCATGGACTCCAATGTTTATTAAATTGAACGAATTCATCTTATAAATGGTCTAGGGGCACTTTTTTCATAATGAATATAGTTATTAAGAAGGAAACAAAAGTTAATTTCAAGGTTATTGCATGAAAAATACTCCTGGTAACAACAAGAGGAAACTAATTAACATGTGTTGATTAGAAATTCTCATTATTTAGGAATTAAACCAGTTGACATTTGTACAAAATGCAAACGATAATGAATGGCACCTTTGGATGATGGATTTAAATAGATTTGGAGTTTTAATGGTGTATATAATTGTTTGATTCAATTAATATACTAGGTTGTTTACCCACATGTATTATATTTCATAATCAATGTAACAAAAAGTGTGTTTGGAATGAAAAGAGGAAACTTGTTAACCAGAAATGATGGGAGGAACTCTCTATTTTTGAATTCAGCAATTAATATCAATAAGAAATGCAATTCAAAATCATGGACTCCATTGTTTATTAAATTGAATGAATTCATCTTATAAATGGTCTTAGGGCACTTTTTTCATAACAAAATAGATATGAAGAAGGATACAAAAGTTAATTTCAAGGTTATTGCATGAAAAATAGTCCTGATAACAACAAGAGGAGCCTAATTAACATAAGGTGATTAGAAATTCTCATTCTTTAGGAATTAAACCAGTTGACATTTGTACGAAATGCAAACCATGACTAATGGCACCTTTGGCTGATGGATTTAAATAGATTTCGATTTTTATTGGTGTTTATACTTGTTTGATTCAATTAATATAATAGGTTGTTTAGCCACATGTGTTATATTTTATGATCAATGTATCAAAAAGTGTGTTTGGAATCAAAAGAGGAAACTTACTAAATAGAAATGATGGGAGGAAATCTCTATTTTTGAATTCAACAATTAATATTAATAAGAAATGCAATTCAAAATCAAGGACTCCATTGTTTGTTAAATTTAATGAATTCATCTTATAAATGGTCTAGGGGCATTGTTTTCATAAAGAATATAGGTATTTAAAAGGAAACAAAAGTTAATTTCAAGGTTATTCAATGAAAAATAGTCCTGATAACAACAAGAGGAGCCTAATTAACATAAGGTGATTAGAAATTCTCATTATTTAGGAATTAAACCAGTTGACATTTGTACGAAATGCAAACCATGATGAATGGCACCTTTGGCTGATGGATTTAAATAGATTTCGATTTTTATTGGTGTTTATACTTGTTTGATTCAATTCATATACTAGGTTGTTTAGCCACATGTGTTATATTTCATGATCAATGTAACAAAAAGTGTGTTTGGAATCAAAAGAGGAAACTTCCTAACAAGAAATTATGGGAGGAACTCTCTATTTTTGAATTCAACAATTAATATCAATAAGAAATGCAATTCAAAATCATGGACTCCATTGTTTATTAAATTGAATGAATTCATCTTATAAATGGTCTAAGGGCACTTTTTTCATAATGAATATAGTTATTAAGAAGGAAACAAAAGTTAATTTCAAGGTTATTGCATGAAAAATACTCCTGGTAACAACAAGAGGAGTCGAATTAACATAAGGTGATTAGAAATTCTCATTATTTAGGAATTAAACCAGTTAGCATTTGTACGAAATGCAAACGATAATGAATGGCACCTTTGGATGATGGATTTAAATAGAATTGGAGTTTTAATGGTGTATATACTTGTTTGATTCAATTAATATACTAAGTTGTTTACCCACATGTATTATATTTCATGATCAATATAACAAAAAGTGTGTTTGGAATCAAAAGAGGAAACTTGCTAACCGGAAATGATGGGAGGAACTCTCTATGTTTCAATTCAATAATTAATATCAATAAGAAATGCAATTCAAAATCAAGGACTCCATTGTTTGTTAAATTGAATGAATTCATCTTATAAATGGTCTAAGGGCATTTTTTTCTTAATGAATATAGTTATATAGAAGGAAACAAAAGTTAATTTCAAGTTTATTGCATGAAAAATACTCCTGGTAACAACAAGAGGAGCCTAAATAACATGTAGTGATTAGAAATTCTCATTATTTAGGAATTAAACCAGTTGACATTTGTACGAAATGCAAACCATGATGAATGACACCTTTGGCTGATGGATTTAAATAGATTTTGATTTGTTTTGGTGTTAATACTTGTTTGATTCAATTAATATACTAGGTTGTTTAGCCACATGTGTTATATTTCATGATCAATGTATCAAAAAAAGTGTGTTTGGAATCAAAAAGAGGAAACTTACTCACCGGAAATGATGAGAGGAACTCTCTATTTTTTAATTCAACAATTAATATCAATAAGAAATGCAATTCAAAATCAAGGACTCCATTGTTTGTTAAATTGAATGAATTCATCTTATAAATGGTCTCGGGGCATTTTTTTCTTAATGAATATAGTTATTTAGAAGGAAGCAAAAGTTAATTTCAAGTTTATTGCATGAAAAATACTCCTGGTAACAACAAGAGGAGCCTAAATAACATGAGGTGATTAGAAATTCTAATTATTTAAGAATTAAACCAGTTAACATTTGTACGAAATGCAAACGATAATGAATGGCACCTTTGGATGATGGATTTAAATAGATTTGGAGTTTTAATGGTGTATATACATGTTTGATTCAATTAATATACAAGGTTGTTTAGCCACATGTGTTATATTACATGATCAATGTAACAAAAAGTGTGTTTGGAATCAAAAGAGGAAACTTGCTAACCAGAAATGATGGGAGGAACTTTCTATTTTTGAATTCAATAATTAATATCAATAAGAAATGCAATTCAAAATCATGGACTGCATTGTTTATTAAATTGAATGAATTCATCTTATAAATGGTCTAGGAGCATTTTTTTCTTAATGAGTGTAGTTATATAGAAGCAAACAAAAGTTAATTTCATGTTTATTGCATGAAAAATAGTCTTGGTAACAACAAGAGGACCCTAAATAACATGAGGTGATTAGAAATTCTCATGATTTAGGAATTAAACCAGTTGACATTTGTACGAAATGCAAACGATAATTAATAGCACCTTTGGATGATGGATTTAAATAGATTTGGAGTTTTAATGGTGTATATACTTGTTTGATTCAATTAATATACTAGGTTGTTTAGCCACATGTGTTATACATCATGATCAATGTAACAAAAAGTGTGTTTGGAATCAAAAGAGGAAACTTCCTAACAAGAAATTATGGGAGGAACTCTCTATTTTTTAATTCAACAATTAATATCAATAAGAAATGCAATTCAAAATCATGGACTCCATTGTTTATTAAATTGAATGAATTCATCTTATAAATGGTCTAAGGACACTTTTTTCATAATGAATATAGTTATTAAGAAGGAAACAAAAGTTAATTTCAAGGTTATTGCATGAAATATAGTCCTGGTAACAACAAGAGGAGTTGAATTAACATAAGGTGATTAGAAATTCTCATTATTTAGGAATTAAACTAGTTGACATTTGTACGAAATGCAAACCATGATGAATGGCACCTTTGGATGATGGATTTAAATAGATTTTGATTTTTATTGATGTTTATACTTGTTTGATTCAATTCATATACTAGGTTGTTTACCCACATGTATTATATTTCATGATCAATGTAACAAAAAGTGTGTTTGGAATCAAAAGAGGAAACTTGCTAACCAGAAATCATGGGAGGAACTCTCTATGTTTGAATTCAACAATTAATATCAATAAGAAATGCAATTCAAAATCAAGGACTCCATTGTTTTTTAAATTGAATGAATTCATCTTATAAATGGTCTAGGGGCATTTTTTTCTTAATGAATATAGTTATATAGAAGGAAACAAAAGTTAATTTCATGTTTATTGCATGAAAAATACTCTTGGTAACAACAAGAGGAGTCTAAATAACATGAGGTCATTAGAAATTCTCATTATTTAGGAATTAAACCAGTTGACATTTGTACGAAATGCAAACCATGATGAATGACACCTTTGGCTGATGGATTTAAATAGATTTTGATTTGTTTTGGTGTTAATACTTGTTTGATTCAATTAATATACTAGGTTGTTTAGCCACATGTGTTATATTTCATGATCAATGTTTCAAAAAGTGTGATTGGAATCAAAAGAGCAAACTTACTCACCGAAAATGATGAGCGGAACTCTCCATTTTTGAATTCAACAATTAATATCAATAAGAAATGCAATTCAAAATCAAGGACTCCATTGTTTGTTAAATTGAATGAATTCATCTTATAAATGGTCTAAGGGCATTTTTTTCTTAATGAATATAGTTATTTAGAAGGAAACAAAAGTTAATTTCAAGTTTATTGCATGAAAAATACTCCTGGTAACAACAAGAGGAGCCTAAATAACATGAGGTGATTACAAATTCTCATTATTTAGGAATTAAACCATTTAACATTTGTACGAAATGCAAACGATAATGAATGGCACCTTTGGATGATGGATTTAAATAGATTTGGAGTTTTAATGGTGTATATACATGTTTGATTCAATTAATATACAAGGTTGTTTAGCCACATGTGTTATATTACATGATCAATGTAACAAAAAGTGTGTTTGGAATCAAAAGAGGAAACTTGCTAACCAGAAATGATGGGAGGAACTTTCTATTTTTGAATTCAATAATTAATATAAATAGGAAATGCAATTCAAAATCATGGACTCCATTGTTTATTAAATTGAATGAATTCATCTTATAAATGGTCTACAGGCACTATTTTCATAATCAATATAGTTATTAAGAAGGAAACAAAAGTTAATTTCAAGGTTATTGCATGAAAAATAGTCCTGGTAACAACAAGAGGAGCCTAATTAACATGAGGTGATTAGAAATTCTCATGATTTAGGAATTAATATACTTGTTTGATTCAATTAATATACTAGGTTGTTTAGCCACTTGTGTTATATTTCATGATCAATGTATCAAAAAGTGTGTTTGGAATCAAAAGAGGAGGCTTGCTAGCCAAAAATGATGGGAGGAACTCTCTATTTTTGAATTCAATAATTAATATCAATAACAAATGCAAATCAAAATCATGGACTCCAATGTTTGTTAAATTGAATGAATTCATCTTATAGATGGTCCAGGGGCTTTTTTTTCCTAATGAATATAGTTATTAAGGAAGAAACTATAGTTGATTTCAAGGTTATTGCATGAAAAATGGTCATAGTAACAACAAAAGGAGCCTAATTAACATGAGGTGATTAGAATGTCTCATTATTTAGGAATTAAACCAACTAACATTTGTACTAAATGCAAACCGTGATGAATGACACCTTTGGCTGATGGTGAAATAGATTTGGAGTTTTAATGGTGTATATACTTGTTTGATTCAATTAATATACTAGGTTGTTTAGCCACATTTGTTATATTTTATGATAAATGTATCAAAAAGTGTGTTTTGGAATCAAAAAGGAGGCTTGCTAGCCAAAAATGATGGGAGGAACTCTCTATTTTTAAATTTTATAATTAATATCAGTAAGAAATGCAATTCAAAATCAAGAACTCCATTGTTTGTTAAATTGAATGAATTCATGTAATTAATGGTCCACAGTCATTTTTTTCATAATGAATATTGTTATTAATAAGCAATCAAAAGTTAATTTCAAGGTTATTGCATGAAAAATAGTCCTGGTAACAAAAAGTGGAGCGTAAATAACATGAGGTGATTAGAAATTCTCATTATTTAGGAATTAAACTAGTTAACATTTGTACGGAATGCAAAACCATGATGAATGGCACCTTTGGATGGTGGATTTAAATAGATTTGGAATTTAATTGGTGTATATACTTGTTTGATTCAGTTAATATACTAGGTTATTTAGACATATGTGTTATATTTCATGATCAATGTATCAAAAAGTGTGTTTGGAATCAAAAGAGGAAACTTACTAACCAAAAATGATGGGAGGAACTCTCTATTTTTGAATTCAACAATTAATATCAATAAGAAATGCAATTCAAAATCAAGGACTCCATTATTTGTTAAATTGAATGAATTCATCTTATATATGGTCTGAGGGCATTTTTTTCATAATGAATATAGTTATTTAGAAGGAAACAAAAGTTAATTTCAAGGTTATTGCATGAAAAATAGTCCTGGTAAAAACAAGAGGACCCTAAATAACATGAGGTGATTAGAAATTCTCATAATTTAGGAATTAAACTAGTTAACATTTGTACGAAATGCAAACAATGATGAATGGCACCTTTGGATGATGGATTTAAAAAGATTTGGAGTTTTAATCGTGTATATACTTGTTTGATTCAATTAATATACTAGGTTGTTTAGCCACATGTGTTATAGTTCATGATCAATGTATCAAAAAGTGTGTTTGGAATCAAAAGAGGAGGCTTGCTAGCCAAAAATGATGGGAGGAACTCTATATTTTTTAATTCTATAATTAATATCAATAACAAATGGAATTCAAAATCAAGCACTCCATTGTTTGTTAAATTGAATGAATTCATCTTATAGATAGTCTAGGGGCATTTTTTTCATAATGAATATAGCTATTAAGAAAGAATCAAAGTTAATTTCAAGGTTATTGTATGAAAAATAGTCATGGTAAGAACAAGAGAAGCCTAATTAACATTAGGTGATTAGAATTTCTTATTATTTAGGAATTAAACCAATTAACATTTGTTCGAAATGCAAACCATGATGAATGACACCTTTGGCTGATGAATTTAAATGGATTTGGAGTTTTAATGGTGTATATACTTGTTTGATTCAATTAATATACTAGGTTGTTTATCCATATGTGTTATATTTCATGATAAATGTATCAAAAAGTGTGTTTTGGAATCAAAAGAGGAGGCTTGCTAGCCAAAAATGATGGAAGGAACTCTCTATTTTTGAATTCTATAATTAATATCAATAAGAAATGCAATTCAAAATCAAGGACTCCATTGTTTGTTAAGTTGAATGAATTCATCTTATAGATGGTCCATGGGCATTTTTTTTTCATAATGAATATAGGTATTAAGAAAGAATCAAAAGTTAATTTCAAGGTTATTGCATGAACAATAGTCATGGTAAAAACAAGAGAAGCCTAATTAACATTAGGTGATTAGAATGTCTCATTATTTAGCAATTAAACCAATTAACATTTGTACGAAATGCAAACCATGACGAATGACACCATTTGCTGATGGATTTAAATAGATTTGGAGTTTTAATGGTGTATATACTTATTTGATTCAATTAATATACTAGGTTGTTTAGCCAAATGTGTTATATTTTATGATAAATGTATCAAAAATTGTCTTTTGGAATCAAAAGAGGAGGCTTGCTAGCCGAAAATGATGGGAGGAACTCTCTATTTTTGAACTCTATAATTAATATCAATAAGAAATGCAATTCAAAATCAACAACTCCATTGTTTGTTAAATTGAATGAATTCATGTGATTGATGGTCCACGGGCATTTTTTTCATAATGAAAATAGTTATTAAGAAAAAAACAAAAGTTAATTTCAAGGTTATTGAATGAAAAATAGTCTTGGTAACAACAAAAGGAGCCTAATCAACATGAGGTGATTATAATGTCTCATTATTTAGGAATTAAACTAGTTAACATTTGTTCGAAATGCAAACCATGATGAATGACACCTTTGGCTGCTGGATTTAAATAGATTTGGAGTTTTAATCGTGTATATACTTGTTTGATTCAATTAATATACTAGGTTGTTTCACCATATGTGTTATATTTCATGCTAAATGTATCAAAAAGTGTGTTTTGGAATAAAAAGAGGAAACTTCGTAACCAGAAATGATGGGAGGAACTCTCTATTTTTGAATTCAACAATTAATATCAATAAGAAATCCAATTCAAAATTAAGGACTACATTGTTTATTAAATTGCATGAATTCAACTTATAAATGGTCTAGGGGATTTTTTTTCCTAATGAATATAGTTATTACGAAGGAAGCAAAAGTTAATTTTAAGGTTATTACATGAAAAATAGTCCTGGTAACAACAAGAGGAGCCTAATTAACTTGAGGTGATTAGAAATTCTCATAATTTAGGAATTAAACCAGTTAACATTTGTACGAAATGCAAACAATGATGAAAGGCACCTTTGGATGATGGATTTAAAATAGATTTTGGAGTTTTAATCGTGTATATGCTTGTTTGATTCAATTAATATACTAGGTTGTTTAGCCACATGTGTTATAGTTCATGATCAGTGTATCAAAAAGTATGTTTGGAATCAAAAGAGGAGGCTTGCTAGCCAAAAATGATGGGAGGAACTCTATATTTTTGAATTCTATAATTAATATCAATAACAAATGGAATTCAAAATCAAACACTCCATTGTTTGTTAAATTGAATGAATTCATCTTATAAATGGTCTAGGGGCATTTGTTTCATAATGAATATAGCTGTTAAGAAAGAATCAAAAGTTAATTTCAAGGTTATTGTATGAGAACTAGTCATGGTAAAAACAAGAGAAGCCTAATTAACATTTAGGTGATAAGAATGTCTCATTATTTAGGAATTAAACCAGTTAACATTTGTTCGAAATGCAAGCCATGATGAATGACACTTTTGGTTGATGGATTTAAATAGATTTGGGTTATAATGGCGTATATACTTGTTTGATTCAATTAATATACTAGGTTGTTTCGCCATATGTGTTATATTTCATGATAAATGTATCAAAAAGTGTGTTTTAGAATCAAAAGTGGAGGCTTGCTAGCCAAAAATGATGGGAGGAACTCTTTATTTTTGAATTCTATAATTAATATCAATAAGAAATGCAATTCAAAATCAAGTAATCCATTGTTTGTTAAATTGAATGAATTCATGTGATTGATGGTCCACGGGCATTTTTTTCATAATGAATATAGTTATTAAGAAAGAAACAAAAGTTAATTGCAAGGTTATTGTATGAAAAATTGCTCGGGTAACAACAAGATGAGCCTAATTAACATGAAGTGATGAGAAATTCTCATTATTTAGCAATTAAACCAGTTAACATTTGTACGAAATGCAAACCATGAAGAATGGCACCTTTGGCTGATGGATTTAAATAGATTTGGAGTTTTATTGGTGTATATACTTGTTTGATTCAATTAATATACTATGTTGTTTAGCCACTTGTGTTATATTTCGTGATCGATGAATGAAAAAGTGTGTTTGCAAGCAAAAGAGGAAACTTGCTAACCAGAAATGATGGGAGCAACTCTCTATTTTTGAATTCAACAATTAATATCAATAAGAAATGCATTTCAAAATTAAGGACTCCTTTTTTTGTTAAATTGAATGAATTCAACTTATAAATGGTCTAGGGGCATTTTTTTCATAATGAATATAGTTATTACGAAGGAAACAAAAGTTAATTTCAAGGTTATTGAATGAAAAATAGTCTTGGTAACAACAAAAGGAGCTTAATTAACATGAGGTGATTAGAATGTCTCATTATTTAGGAATTAAACCAGTTAACATTTCTTCAAAATGCAAACCATGATGAATGACACCTTTGGCTGAAGGATTTAAATAGATTTGGAGTTTTAATGGTGTATATACTTGTTTGATTTAATTAATATACAAGGTTGTTTCACCATATGTGTTATATTTCACGATAAATGTATAAAAAAGTGTGTTTTGGAATCAAAACGGGAGGCTTGCTAGCCAAAAATGATGGGAGGAACTCTCTATTTTTCAATTCTATAATTAATATCAATAAGAAATGCAATTCAAAATCAAGAACTCCATTGTTTGTTAAATTGAATGAATTCATGTGATTGATGGTCCACGGTCATTTTTTTCATAATGAATATTGTTATTAAGAAAGAAACAAAAGTTAATTTCAAGGTTGTTGCATGAAAAATAGGGTAACAACAAGATGAGCCTAATTAACATGAAGTGATAAGAAATTCTCATTATTTAGGAATTAAACCAGTTAACATTTGTACGAAATGCAAACCATGAAGAATGGCACCTTTGGCTGATGGATTTAAATAGATTTGGAGTTTTATTGGTATATATACTTGTTTGATTCAATTAATATACTAGGTTGTTTAGCCACTTGTGTTATATTTCGTGATCGATGAATGAAAAAGTGTGTTTGCAAGCAAAAGAGGAAACTTGCTAACCAGAAATGGTGGGAGGAACTCTCTATTTTTGAATTCAACAATTAATATCAATAAGAAATGCAATTCAAAATCAAGGACCCCATTGTTTGTTAAATTGAATGAATTTATCTTATAAATGCTCTAAGCGCATTTTTTTCATAATGAATATAGTTATTTAGAAGGAAACAAAAGTTAATTTCGAAGTTATTGCATGAAAAATAGTCTTGGTAACAACAAGAGGAGTCTAAATAACATGAGGTGATTAGAAATTCTCAATATTTAGGAATTAAATCAGTTAACATTTGTACTAAATGCAAACGATGATTAATGGCACCTTTGGATGATGGATTTAAATAGATTTGGATTTTTATTGGTGTTTATACTTGTTTGCTTCAATTAATATACTAGGTTTTTTAGCCATATGTGTTATATTTCATGATCAATGTATCAAAAAGTGTGTTTGGAATCAAAAGAGGAAACTTGCTAACTAGAAATGATGGGAAGAACTCTCTATTTTTGAATTCAACAATTAATATCAATAAAAAATGAAATTCAAAATCAAGGACCCTATTGTTTGTTAAATTGAATGAATTCATGTTATAAATGGTCAGGGGCACTTTTTTTTCATAATGAATATACTTATTAAGAAGGAAACAAAAGTTGATTTTAAGGTTAGTGCATGAAAAATAGTCCTAGTAACAACAAGTGGAGCCTAATTAACATGAGATGATTAGAAATTCTCATTATTTAGGAATTAAACCAGTTAACATTTGTACGAAATGCAAAATATGATGAATGGTACCTTTGGCTAATGGATTTAAATAGATTTTGATTTTTATTGGTATTTATACTTGTTTGATTCAATTAATAGACTAGGTTCCTTAGCCACATGTGTTATATTTCATGATCAATGTATCAAAAAGTGTGTTTGGAATAAAAAGAGGAAACTTGCTAACCAAAAATGATGGGAGGAACTCTTTATTTTTGAATGTTATAATTAATATAAATAAGAAATGCAATTCAAAATCAAGAAATCCATTGTTTAATACATTGAATGAATTCATGTGATTGATGGTCCACGGGCATTTTTTTCATAATGAATATAGTTATTAAGAAAGAAACAAAAGTTAATTTCAAGGTTATTGCATGAAAAATAGTCCTGGTAACAACAAGAGGAGCCTAAATAACATGAGGTGATTAGAAATTCTTATTATTTAGGAATTAAACCAGTTAACATTTGTACGAAATGCAAACGATAATGAATCGCACCATTGGATGATGGATTTAAATAGATTTGGAGTTTTCTTGGTGTATATACTTGTTTGATTCAATTAATATATTAGGTTGTTTAGCCACATGTGTTATATTTCGTGATCAACGTATCAAAAAGTGTGGTTGGATTCAAAAGAGGAAACTTGCTAACTAGAAATGATGGGAAGAACTCTCTATTTTTTAATTCAACAATTAATATCAATAAAAAATGAAATTCAAAATCAAGGACCCCATTGTTTGTTAAATTGAATGAATTCATTTTATAAATGGTCAGGGGCACTTTTTTCATAATGAATATACTTATTAAGAAGGAAACAAAAGCTAATTTTAGGCTTAGTGCATGAAAAAATAGTCCTGGTCACAACAAGTGGAGCGTAATTAACATGAGATGATTAGAAATTCTCATTATTTAGGAATTAAACCAGTTAACATTTGTACGAAATGCAAACCATGAAGAATGGCACCTGTGGCTGATGGATTTAAATAGATTTGGAGTTTTATTGGTATATATACTTGTTTGATTCAATTAATATACTAGGTTGTTTAGCCACTTGTATTATATTTCGTGATCGATGATGAATGAAAAAGTGTGTGTTTGCAAGCAAAAGAGGAAACTTCCTAACCAGAAATGATGGGAGGAACTCTCTATTTTTGAATTCAACAATTAATATCAATAAGAAATGCAATTCAAAATCAAGAACCCCATTGTTTGTTAAATTGAATGAATTTATCTTATAAATGCTCTAAGCGCATTTTTTTCATAATGAATATAGTTATTTAAAAGGAAACAAAAGTTAATTTCGAAGTTATTGCATGAAAAATAGTCTTGGTAACAACAAGAGGAGTCTAAATAACTTGAGGTGATTAGAAATTCTCAATATTTAGGAATTAAACCAGTTAACATTTGTACTAAATGCAAACGATGATTAATGGCACCTTTGGATGATGGATTTAAATAGATTTGGAGTTTTCTTGGTGTATATACTTGTTTGATTCAATTAATATATTAGGTTGTTTAGCCACATGTGTTGTATTTCGTGATCAACGTATCAAAAAGTGTGGTTGGATTCAAAAGAGGAAACTTGCTAACAAGAAATGATGGGAAGAACTCTCTATTTTTTAATTCAACAATTAATATCAATAAAAAATGAAATTCAAAATCAAGGACCCCATTGTTTGTTAAATTGAATGAATTCATTTTATAAATGGTCAGGGGCACTTTTTTCATAATGAATATACTTATTAAGAAGGAAGGAAAACAAAAGTTAATTTTAGGGTTAGTGCATGAAAAAAATAGTCCTGGTCACAACAAGTGGAGCGTAATTAACATGAGATGATTAGAAATTCTCATTATTTAGGAATTAAACCAGTTAACATTTGTACGAAATGCAAACCATGAAGAATGCCACCTTTGGCTGATGGATTTAAATAGATTTGGAGTTTTATTGGTATATATACTTGTTTGATTCAATTAATATACTAGGTTGTTTAGCCACTTGTATTATATTTCGTGATCGATGAATGAAAAAGTGTGTTTGCAAGCAAAAGAGGAAACTTCCTAACCAGAAATGATGGGAGGAACTCTCTATTTTTGAATTCAACAATTAATATCAATAAGAAATGCAATTCAAAATCAAGAACCCCATTGTTTGTTAAATTGAATGAATTTATCTTATAAATGCTCAAAGCGCATTTTTTTCATAATGAATGTAGTTATTTAAAAGGAAACAAAAGTTAATTTCGAAGTTATTGCATGAAAAATAGTCTTGGTAACAACAAGAGGAGTCTAAATAACTTGAGGTGATTAGAAATTCTCAATATTTAGGAATTAAACCAGTTAACATTTGTACTAAATGCAAACGATGATTACTGGCACCTTTGGATGATGGATTTAAATAGATTTGGAGTTTTCTTGGTGTATATACTTGTTTGATTCAATTAATATATTAGGTTGTTTAGCCACATGTGTTGTATTTCGTGATCAACGTATCAAAAAGTGTGGTTGGATTCAAAAGAGGAAACTTGCTAACAAGAAATGATGGGAAGAACTCTCTATTTTTTAATTCAACAATTAATATCAATAAAAAATGAAATTCAAAATCAAGGACCCCATTGTTTGTTAAATTGAATGAATTCATTTTATAAATGGTGAGGGGCACTTTTTTCATAATGAATATACTTATTAAGAAGGAAACAAAAGTTAATTTTAGGGTTAGTGTGCAAAAAATAGTCCTGGTCACAACAAGTGGAGCGTAATTAACATGAGATGATTAGAAATTCTCATTATTTAGGAATTAAACCAGTTAACATTTGTACGAAATGCAAACCATGAAGAATGGCACCTTTGGCTGATGGATTTAAATAGATTTGGAGTTTTTTATTGGTATATATATACTTGTTTGATTCAATTAATATACTAGGTTGTTTAGCCACTTGTATTATATTTCGTGATCGATGAATGAAAAAGTGTGTTTGCAAGCAAAAGAGGAAACTTCCTAACCAGAAATGATGGGAGGAACTCTCTATTTTTGAATTCAACAATTAATATCAATAAGAAATGCAATTCAAAATCAAGAACCCTATTGTTTGTTAAATTGAATGAATTTATCTTATAAATGCTCTAAGCGCATTTTTTTCATAATGAATGTAGTTATTTAAAAGGAAACAAAAGTTAATTTCGAAGTTATTGCATGAAAAATAGTCTTGGTAACAACAAGAGGAGTCTAAATAACTTGAGGTGATTAGAAATTCTCAATATTTAGGAATTAAACCAGTTAACATTTGTACTAAATGCAAACGATGATTAATGGCACCTTTGGATGATGGATTTAAATAGATTTGGAGTTTTCTTGGTGTATATACTTGTTTGATTCAATTAATATATTAGGTTTTTTAGCCACATGTGTTGTATTTCGTGATCAACGTATCAAAAAGTGTGGTTGGATTCAAAAGAGGAAACTTGCTAACAAGAAATGATGGGAAGAACTCTCTATTTTTTAATTCAACAATTAATATCAATAAAAAATGAAATTCAAAATCAAGGACCCCATTGTTTGTTAAATTGAATGAATTCATTTTATAAATGGTGAGGGGCACTTTTTTCATAATGAATATACTTATTAAGAAGGAAACAAAAGTTAATTTTAGGGTTAGTGCATGAAAAAATAGTCCTGGTCACAACAAGTGGAGCGTAATTAACATGAGATGATTAGAAATTCTCATTATTTAGGAATTAAACCAGTTAACATTTGTACGAAATGCAAAACCATGAAGAATGGCACCTTTGGCTGATGGATTTAAATAGATTTGGAGTTTTTTATTGTATATATATACTTGTTTGATTCAATTAAATATACTAGGTTGTTTAGCCACTTGTATTATATTTCGTGATCGATGAATGAAAAAGTGTGTTTGCAAGCAAAAGAGGAAACTTCCTAACCAGAAATGATGGGAGGAACTCTCTATTTTTGAATTCAACAATTAATATCAATAAGAAATGCAATTCAAAATCAAGAACCCCATTGTTTGTTAAATTGAATGAATTTATCTTATAAATGCTCTAAGCGCATTTTTTTCATAATGAATGTAGTTATTTAAAAGGAAACAAAAGTTAATTTCGAAGTTATTGCATGAAAAATAGTCCTGGTAACAAAACGTGGAGCGTAAATAACATGAGGTGATTAGAAATTCTCATTATTTAGGAATTAAACCAGTTAACATTTGTACTAAATGCAAACGATGATTAATGGCACCATTGGATGATGGATTTAAATAGATTTGGATTTTTATTGGTGTTTATACTTGTTTGATTCAATTAATATACTAGGTTTTTTAGCCATATGTGTTATATTTCATGATCAATATATCAAAAAGTGTGTTTGAAATCAAAAGAGGAAACTTGCTAACCAGAAATGATGGGAAGAACTCTCTATTTTTGAATTGAACAATTAATATCAATAAAAAATGAAATTCAAAATCAATTGTTAGGGGCACTTTTTTCATAATGAATATAGTTATTAAGAAGCAAACAAAAGTTAATTTCAAGGTTATTGCATGAAAAATAGTCCTGGTAACAAAAAGTGGAGCGTAAATAACATGAGGTGATTAGAAATTCTCATTATTTAAGAATTAAACCAGTTAACATTTGTACTAAATGCAAACGATGATTAATGGCACCATTGGATGATGGATTGAAATAGATTTGGATTTTTATTGGTGTTTATACTTGTTTGATTCAATTAATATACTAGGTTTTTTGGCCATATGTGTTATATATCATGATCAATGTATCAAAAAGTGTGTTTGGAATCAAAAGAAGAAACTTGCTAACCAAAAATTATGGGAGGAACTCTTTATTTTTGAATTCTATAATTAATATCAATAAGAAATGCAATTCAAAATGAAGAAATCCATTGTTTATTTAATTGAATGAATTCATGTGATTGATGGTCCACGGGAATTTTTTTCATAATGAATATAGTTATTAAGAGGCAAACAAAAGTTAATTTCATGGTTATTGCATGAAAAATAGTCCTGGTAACAACAAGAGGAGCCTAAATAACATGAGTGGATTAGAAATTCTTATTATTTAGGAATTAAACCGTTAACATTTGTACGACATGCAAACGATAATGAATCGCACCTTTGGATGATGGATTTAAATAGATTTGGAGTTTTCTTGGTATATATAGTTGTTTGATTCATTTAATATACTAGGTTCTTTAGCCACATGTGTTATATTTCGTGATCAATGTATCAAAAAGTGTGGTTGGAATCAAAAGAGAAAACTTGCTAACCAGAAATGATGGGAGGAACTCTCTACTTTTGAATTCAACAATTAATATCAATAAGAAATGTCATTCAAAATCAAGGACCTCATTGTTTGTTAAATTGAATGAATTCATCTTATAAATGCTCTAAGGGCATTTTTTTCATATTGAATATAGTTATTTAGATGGAAACAAAAGTTAATTTCAAGGTTATTGCATGAAAAATAGTCCTGGTAACAACAAGAGGAGCCTAAATAACATAAGGTGATTAGAAATTCTAATTATTTAGGAATTAAACCAGTTAATATTTGTACTAAATGTAAAAGATGATTAATTGCACCTTTGGATGATGGATTTAAATAGATTTGGATTTTTATTGGAGTTTATACTTGTTTGATTCAATTAACATACTAGGTTTTTTAGCCATATCTGTTATAATTCATGATCAATGTATGAAAAAGTGTCTTTGGAATCAAAAGAGGAAACTTTCTAACCAGAAATGATGGGAAGAACTCTCTATTTTTTAATTCAACAATTAATATAAATAAAAAATGAAATTTAAAATCAAGGACCCCATTGTTTGTTAAATTGAATGAATTCATCTCATAAATGTTCAGGGGCACTTTTTTCATTATGAATATACTTATTAAGAAGGAAACAAAAGTTAATTTCAAGGTTATTGCGTGAAAAATAGTCCTGGTAACAACAAGTGGAGCCTAATTAACATGAGATGATTAGAAATTCTCATTATTTAGGAATTAAACTAGTTAACATTTGTACGAAATGCAAAACATAATGAATGGTACCTTTGGCTGATGGATTTAAATAGATTTCGATTTTTATTGGTATTTATACTTGTTTAATTCAATTAATATACTAGGTTCGTTTAGCCACATGTGTTATATTTCATGATCAATGTATCAAAAAGTGTGTTTGGAATAAAAAGAGGAAACTTGCTAACCAAAAATGATGGGAGGACCTCTTTATTTTTGAATTCTATAATTAATATAAATAAGAAATGCAATTCAAAATGAAGAAATCCATTGTTTATTAAATTGAATGAATTCATGTAATTGATGGTCCACGAGCATTTTTTTCATAATGAATATAGTTATTTAGAAAGAAACAAAAGTTAATTTCAAGGTTATTGCATGAAAAAGAGTCCTGGTAACAACAAGAGGAGCCTAAATAACATGAGGTGATTAGAAATTCTTATTATTTAGGAGTTAAACCAGTTAACATTTGTACGAAATACAAACGATAATGAAATGCACCTTTGGATGATGGATTTAAATAGATTTGGAGTTTTCTTGGTGTATATACTTGTTTGATTCAATTAAAATACTAGGTTGTTTAGCCACATGTGTTATATTTCGTGATCAATGTATCAAAAAGTGTGGTTGGAATCACAAGAGAAAACTTGCTAAACAGAAATGATGGGAGAAACTCTCTATTTTTAAATTCAACAATTAATATCAATAAGAAATGCAATTGAAAATCAAGGACGTCATTGTTTATTAAATTGAATGAATTCATCTTATGAATGCTCTAAGGGCTTTTTTTTCATAATGAATATAGTTATTTAGAAGGAAACAAAAGTTAATTTCAAGGTTATTGCATGAAAAATAGTCCTGGTAACAACAAGACGAGCCTACATAACATGAGGTCATTAGAAATTCTCATTATTTAGGAATGAAACCAGTTAATATTTGTAATAAATGCAAACGATGATTAATGGCACCATTGGATGATGGATTTAAATAGATCTGGATTTTTATTGGTGTTTATACTTGTTTGATTCAATTAATATACTAGGTTTTTTAGCCATATGTGTTATATTTCATGATCAATATATCAAAAAGTGTGTTTGAAATCAAAAGAGGAAACTTGCTAACCAGAAATAATAGGAAGAACTCTCTATTTTTGAATTGAACAATTAATATCAATAAAAAATGAAATTCAAAATCAAGGACTCCATTGTTTGTTAAATTGAATGAATTCAACTTATAAATGGTCATGGGCACTTATTTCATAATGAATATAGTTATTAAGAAGCAAACAAAAGTTAATTTCAAGGTTATTGCATGAAAAATAGTCCTGGTAAGAAACAGAGGAGCGTAAATAACATGAGGTGATTAGAAATTCTCATTATTTAGGAATTAAACTAGTTAACATTTGTACTAAATGCAAACAATGATTAATGGCACCATTGGATGATGGATTTAAATAGATTTGGATTTTTATTAGTGTTTATACTTGTTTGATTCAATTAATATACCAGGTTTTTTAGCCATATGTGTTATATATCATGATCAATGTATCAAAAAGTGTGTTTGGAATCAAAAGAAGAAACTTGCTAACCAAAAATTATGGGAGGAACTCTTTATTTTTGAATTCTATAATTAATATCAATAAGAAATGCAATTCAAAATCAAGAAATCCATTGTTTATTAAATTGAATGAATTCATGTGATTGATGGTCCACGGGCATTTTTTTCATAATGAATATAGTTATTTTGAAAGAAAGAAAGTTAATTTCAAGGTTATTGCATGAAAAATATTCCTGGTAACAACAAGAGGAGCCTAAATAACTTGAGGTGATTAGAAATTCTTATTATTTAGGAATTAAACTAGTTAACATTTGTACGAAATGCAAATGATAATGAATCGCACCTTTGGATGATGGATTTTAAATAGATTTGGAGTTTTCTTAGTGTATATATTTGTTTGATTCAATTAATATATTAGGTTGTTTAGCCATATGTGTTATATTTCGTGATCAATGTATCAAATAGTGTGGTTGGAATCAAAACAGAAAACTTGCTAACCAGATATGATGGGAGGAACTCTCTATTTTTTAATTCAACAATTAATATTAATAAGAAATGCAATTCAAAATCAAGGACCTAATTGTTTGTTAAATTGAATGAATTCATCTTATGAATGCTCTAAGGGCTTTTTTTTCATATTGAATATAGTTATTTAGAAGGAAACAAAAGTTAATTTCAAGGTTATTGCATGAAAAATAGTCCTGGTAACAAAAAGAGGAGCCTAAATAACATAAGGTGATTAGAAATTCTCATTATTTAGGAATTAAACCAGTTAATGTTTGTACTAAATGTAAACGATGATTAATTGCACCTTTGGATTATGGATTTAAATAGATTTGGATTTTTATTGGTGTTTTTACTTGTTTGATTCAATTAATATACTAGGTTTTTTAGCCATATGTGTTATATTTCATGATCAATGTATCAAAAAGTGTGTTTGGAATCAAAAGAGGAAACTTTCTGACCAAAAATGATGGGAAGAACTCTCTATTTTTTTAATTCAACTATTAATATCAATAAAAAATAAAATTTAAAATCAAGAACCCCGTTGTTTGTTAAATTGAATGAATTCATCTCATAAATGTTCAGGGGCACTTTTTTCATTATGAATATACTTGTTAAGAAGGAAACAAAAGTTAATTTCAAGGTTATTGCATGAAAAATAGTCCTTGTAACAACAAGTGGAGCCTAATTAATATGAGATGATTAGAAATTCTCATTATTTAGGAATTAAACCAGTTAACATTTGTAGGAAATGCAAAACATAATGAATGGTACCTTTGGCTGATGGATTTAAATAGATTTGGAGTTTTGATGGTGTATATACTTGTTTGATTCAATTAATATACTAGGTTGTTTAGCCACATGTGTTATATTTCATGATCAATGTATCCAAAAGTGTGTTTGGAATCAAAAGAGGAAACTTGCTAACCAGAAATGATGGGAAGAACTCTCTATTTTTGAATTCAACAATTAATATCAATAAAAAATGAAATTCAAAATCAAGGACCACATTGTTTGTTAAATTGTATGAATTCAACTTATAAATGGTCTAGAGGCAATTTTTTCCTAATGAATATAGTTATTACGAAGGAAACAAAAGTTAATTTCAAGGTTATTGCATGAAAAATAGTCCTGGTAACAGCAAGAGCAGCCTAATTGACATGAGACGATTATAATGTCTCATTATTTAGGAACTAAACCAGTTAACATTTGTTCGAAATTGAAACCATGTTGAATGACACTTTTGGCTGTTGGATTTAAATAGATTTGGAGTTTTAATGGTGTATATACTTATTTCATTCAATTAATATACTAGGTTGTTTCGCCATATGTGTTATATTTCATGATAAATGTATCAAAAAGTGTGTTTTGGAATGAAAAGGGGAGGCTTGCTAGCCAAAAATGATGGCAGGAACTCTTTATTTTTGAATTCTATAATTAATATCAATAAGAAATGCAATTTAAAATGTAGAAATCCATTGTTTATTAAATTGAATGAATTCATGTGATTAATGGTCCACGAGCATTTTTTTCATAATGAATATAGTTATTAAGAAAGAAACAAAAGTTAATTTCAAGGTTATTGCATGAAAAATAGTCCTGATAACAACAAGTGGAGCCTAAATAACATGAGGTGATTAGAAATTCTCATTATTTAGGAATTAAACTAGTTAATATTTGTACTAAATGCAAACGATGATTAATGGCACCTTTAGATGATGGATTTAAATAGATTTGGATTTTGATTGGTGTTTATACTTGTTTGATTCAATTAATATACTAGGTTTTTTAGCCATATGTGATATGTTTCATGATCAATATATTAAAAAGTGTGTATGGAATAAAAAGAGGAAACTTGCCAACCAAAAATGATGGGTGGAACTCCTTATTTTTGAATTCTATAATTAATATCAATCAGAAATGCAATTCAAAATCAAGAAATCCATTGTTTATTAAATTGAATGAATTCATGTGATTAATGGTCCACGGGCATTTTTTTCATAATAAATATAGTTATTAAGAAAGAAACAAAAGTTAATTTCAAGGTTATTGCATGAAAAATAGTCCTGATAACAACAAGTGGAGCCTAAATAACATGAGTGGATTAGAAATTCTTATTATTTAGGAATTAAACCGTTAACATTTGTACGACATGCAAACGATAATGAATCGCACCTTTGGATGATGGATTTAAATAGATTTGGAGTTTTCTTGGTATATATAGTTGTTTGATTCATTTAATATACTAGGTTCTTTAGCCACATGTGTTATATTTCGTGATCAATGTATCAAAAAGTGTGGTTGGAATCAAAAGAGAAAACTTGCTAACCAGAAATGATGGGAGGAACTCTCTACTTTTGAATTCAACAATTAATATCAATAAGAAATGTCATTCAAAATCAAGGACCTCATTGTTTGTTAAATTGAATGAATTCATCTTATAAATGCTCTAAGGGCATTTTTTTCATATTGAATATAGTTATTTAGATGGAAACAAAAGTTAATTTCAAGGTTATTGCATGAAAAATAGTCCTGGTAACAACAAGAGGAGCCTAAATAACATAAGGTGATTAGAAATTCTAATTATTTAGGAATTAAACCAGTTAATATTTGTACTAAATGTAAAAGATGATTAATTGCACCTTTGGATGATGGATTTAAATAGATTTGGATTTTTATTGGAGTTTATACTTGTTTGATTCAATTAACATACTAGGTTTTTTAGCCATATCTGTTATAATTCATGATCAATGTATGAAAAAGTGTCTTTGGAATCAAAAGAGGAAACTTTCTAACCAGAAATGATGGGAAGAACTCTCTATTTTTTAATTCAACAATTAATATAAATAAAAAATGAAATTTAAAATCAAGGACCCCATTGTTTGTTAAATTGAATGAATTCATCTCATAAAAATGTTCAGGGGCACTTTTTTCATTATGAATATACTTATTAAGAAGGAAACAAAAGTTAATTTCAAGGTTATTGCGTGAAAAATAGTCCTGGTAACAACAAGTGGAGCCTAATTAACATGAGATGATTAGAAATTCTCATTATTTAGGAATTAAACTAGTTAACATTTGTACGGAATGCAAAACATAATGAATGGTACCTTTGGCTGATGGATTTAAATAGATTTCGATTTTTATTGGTATTTATACTTGTTTAATTCAATTAATATACTAGGTTCTTTAGCCACATGTGTTATATTTCATGATCAATGTATCAAAAAAGTGTGTTTGGAATAAAAAAAGAGGAAACTTGCTAACCAAAAATGATGGGAGGACCTCTTTATTTTTGAATTCTATAATTAATATAAATATAAGAAATGCAATTCAAAATGAAGAAATCCATTGTTTATTAAATTGAATGAATTCATGTAATTGATGGTCCACGAGCATTTTTTTCATAATGAATATAGTTATTTAGAAAGAAACAAAAGTTAATTTCAAGGTTATTGCATGAAAAAGAGTCCTGGTAACAACAAGAGGAGCCTAAATAACATGAGGTGATTAGAAATTCTTATTATTTAGGAGTTAAACCAGTTAACATTTGTACGAAATACAAACGATAATGAAATGCACCTTTGGATGATGGATTTAAATAGATTTGGAGTTTTCTTGGTGTATATACTTGTTTGATTCAATTAAAATACTAGGTTGTTTAGCCACATGTGTTATATTTCGTGATCAATGTATCAAAAAGTGTGGTTGGAATCACAAGAGAAAACTTGCTAAACAGAAATGATGGGAGAAACTCTCTATTTTTAAATTCAACAATTAATATCAATAAGAAATGCAATTGAAAATCAAGGACGTCATTGTTTATTAAATTGAATGAATTCATCTTATGAATGCTCTAAGGGCTTTTTTTTCATAATGAATATAGTTATTTAGAAGGAAACAAAAGTTAATTTCAAGGTTATTGCATGAAAAATAGTCCTGGTAACAACAAGACGAGCCTACATAACATGAGGTCATTAGAAATTCTCATTATTTAGGAATGAAACCAGTTAATATTTGTAATAAATGCAAACGATGATTAATGGCACCATTGGATGATGGATTTAAATAGATCTGGATTTTTATTGGTGTTTATACTTGTTTGATTCAATTAATATACTAGGTTTTTTAGCCATATGTGTTATATTTCATGATCAATATATCAAAAAGTGTGTTTGAAATCAAAAGAGGAAACTTGCTAACCAGAAATAATAGGAAGAACTCTCTATTTTTGAATTGAACAATTAATATCAAATAAAAAATGAAATTCAAAATCAAGGACTCCATTGTTTGTTAAATTGAATGAATTCAACTTATAAATGGTCATGGGCACTTATTTCATAATGAATATAGTTATTAAGAAGCAAACAAAAGTTAATTTCAAGGTTATTGCATGAAAAATAGTCCTGGTAAGAAACAGAGGAGCGTAAATAACATGAGGTGATTAGAAATTCTCATTATTTAGGAATTAAACTAGTTAACATTTGTACTAAATGCAAACAATGATTAATGGCACCATTGGATGATGGATTTAAATAGATTTGGATTTTTATTAGTGTTTATACTTGTTTGATTCAATTAATATACCAGGTTTTTTAGCCATATGTGTTATATATCATGATCAATGTATCAAAAAGTGTGTTTGGAATCAAAAGAAGAAACTTGCTAACCAAAAATTATGGGAGGAACTCTTTATTTTTGAATTCTATAATTAATATCAATAAGAAATGCAATTCAAAATCAAGAAATCCATTGTTTATTAAATTGAATGAATTCATGTGATTGATGGTCCACGGGCATTTTTTTCATAATGAATATAGTTATTTTGAAAGAAAGAAAGTTAATTTCAAGGTTATTGCATGAAAAATATTCCTGGTAACAACAAGAGGAGCCTAAATAACTTGAGGTGATTAGAAATTCTTATTATTTAGGAATTAAACTAGTTAACATTTGTACGAAATGCAAATGATAATGAATCGCACCTTTGGATGATGGATTTAAATAGATTTGGAGTTTTCTTAGTGTATATATTTGTTTGATTCAATTAATATATTAGGTTGTTTAGCCATATGTGTTATATTTCGTGATCAATGTATCAAATAGTGTGGTTGGAATCAAAACAGAAAACTTGCTAACCAGATATGATGGGAGGAACTCTCTATTTTTTAATTCAACAATTAATATTAATAAGAAATGCAATTCAAAATCAAGGACCTAATTGTTTGTTAAATTGAATGAATTCATCTTATGAATGCTCTAAGGGCTTTTTTTTCATATTGAATATAGTTATTTAGAAGGAAACAAAAGTTAATTTCAAGGTTATTGCATGAAAAATAGTCCTGGTAACAAAAAGAGGAGCCTAAATAACATAAGGTGATTAGAAATTCTCATTATTTAGGAATTAAACCAGTTAATGTTTGTACTAAATGTAAACGATGATTAATTGCACCTTTGGATTATGGATTTAAATAGATTTGGATTTTTATTGGTGTTTTTACTTGTTTGATTCAATTAATATACTAGGTTTTTTAGCCATATGTGTTATATTTCATGATCAATGTATCAAAAAGTGTGTTTGGAATCAAAAGAGGAAACTTTCTGACCAAAAATGATGGGAAGAACTCTCTATTTTTTTAATTCAACTATTAATATCAATAAAAAATAAAATTTAAAATCAAGAACCCCGTTGTTTGTTAAATTGAATGAATTCATCTCATAAATGTTCAGGGGCACTTTTTTTCATTATGAATATACTTGTTAAGAAGGAAACAAAAGTTAATTTCAAGGTTATTGCATGAAAAATAGTCCTTGTAACAACAAGTGGAGCCTAAATTAATATGAGATGATTAGAAATTCTCATTATTTAGGAATTAAACCAGTTAACATTTGTAGGAAATGCAAAACATAATGAATGGTACCTTTGGCTGATGGATTTAAATAGATTTGGAGTTTTGATGGTGTATATACTTGTTTGATTCAATTAATATACTAGGTTGTTTAGCCACATGTGTTATATTTCATGATCAATGTATCCAAAAGTGTGTTTGGAATCAAAAGAGGAAACTTGCTAACCAGAAATGATGGGAAGAACTCTCTATTTTTGAATTCAACAATTAATATCAATAAAAAATGAAATTCAAAATCAAGGACCACATTGTTTGTTAAATTGTATGAATTCAACTTATAAATGGTCTAGAGGCAATTTTTTCCTAATGAATATAGTTATTACGAAGGAAACAAAAGTTAATTTCAAGGTTATTGCATGAAAAATAGTCCTGGTAACAGCAAGAGCAGCCTAATTGACATGAGACGATTATAATGTCTCATTATTTAGGAACTAAACCAGTTAACATTTGTTCGAAATTGAAACCATGTTGAATGACACTTTTGGCTGTTGGATTTAAATAGATTTGGAGTTTTAATGGTGTATATACTTATTTCATTCAATTAATATACTAGGTTGTTTCGCCATATGTGTTATATTTCATGATAAATGTATCAAAAAGTGTGTTTTGGAATGAAAAGGGGAGGCTTGCTAGCCAAAAATGATGGCAGGAACTCTTTATTTTTGAATTCTATAATTAATATCAATAAGAAATGCAATTTAAAATGTAGAAATCCATTGTTTATTAAATTGAATGAATTCATGTGATTAATGGTCCACGAGCATTTTTTTCATAATGAATATAGTTATTAAGAAAGAAACAAAAGTTAATTTCAAGGTTATTGCATGAAAAATAGTCCTGATAACAACAAGTGGAGCCTAAATAACATGAGGTGATTAGAAATTCTCATTATTTAGGAATTAAACTAGTTAATATTTGTACTAAATGCAAACGATGATTAATGGCACCTTTAGATGATGGATTTAAATAGATTTGGATTTTGATTGGTGTTTATACTTGTTTGATTCAATTAATATACTAGGTTTTTTAGCCATATGTGATATGTTTCATGATCAATATATTAAAAAGTGTGTATGGAATAAAAAGAGGAAACTTGCCAACCAAAAATGATGGGTGGAACTCCTTATTTTTGAATTCTATAATTAATATCAATCAGAAATGCAATTCAAAATCAAGAAATCCATTGTTTATTAAATTGAATGAATTCATGTGATTAATGGTCCACGGGCATTTTTTTCATAATAAATATAGTTATTAAGAAAGAAACAAAAGTTAATTTCAAGGTTATTGCATGAAAAATAGTCCTGATAACAACAAGTGGAGCCTAATTAACATGAGATGATTAGAAATTCTCATTATTTAGGAATTAAACCAGTTAACATTTGTACGAAATGCAAAACACGATGAATGGTACCTTTAGCTGATGGATTTAAATAGATTTCGATTTTTATTGGTATTTATACTTGTTTGATTCAATTAATATACTAGGTTCTTTAGCCACATGTGTTATATTTCATGATCAATATATTAAAAAGTGTGTATGGAATAAAAAGAGGAAACTTGCCCACCAAAAATGATGGGAGGAACTCCTTATTTTTGAATTCTATAATTAATATCAATAAGAAATGCAATTCAAAATCATGAAATCCATTGTTTTTTAAATTGAATGAATTCATGTGATTGATGGTCCATGGGCATTTTTTTCATAATGAATATAGTTATTAAGAAAGAAACAAATGTTAATTTCAAGGTTATTTGCATGAAAAATAGTCTTGGTAATAACAAGAGGAGCCTAAATAAAATGAGGTGATTAGAAATTCTAATTATTTAGGAATTAAACCAGTTAACATTTGTACGAAATGCAAACGATAATGAATCGCACCTTTGGATGACGGATTTAAATAGATTTGGAGTTTTCTTGGTGCATATACTTTTTTGATTCAATTAATATACTAGGTTGTTTAGCCACATGTGTTATATTTCGTCATCAACGTATCAAAAAGTGTGGTTGGAATCAAAAGAGAAAACTTGCTAACCAGAAATGATGGGAGGAACACTCTATTTTTGAATTCAACAATTAAGATCAATAAGAAATGCAATTCAAAATCAAGGACCCCATTGTTTGTTAAATTGATTGACTTCATCTTATAAATGCTTTAAGGGCATTTTTTTCATAATGAATATAGTTATTTAGAAGGAAACAAAAGTTAATTTCAAGGTTATTGCATGAAAAATAGTCCTGGTAACAAGAAGAGGAGCCTAAATAACGTGAGGTGATTAGAAATTCTCATTATTTAGGAATTAAACAAGTTAGTATTTGTACTAAATGAAAACGATGATTAATGGCACCATTGGATGATGGATTTAAATAGATTTGGATTTTTATTGGTGTTTATACTTGTTTGATTCAATTAATATACTAGGTTTTTTAGCCATATGTGTTATATTTCATGATCAATGTATCAAAAAGTGTGTTTGGAATCAAAAGAGGAAACTTACTAACCAGAAATGATGGGAAGAACTCTCTATTTTAGAATTCAACAATTAATATCAATAAAAAATGAAATTCAAAATCAAGGACTCCATTGTTTGTTAAATTGAATGAATTCAACTTATAAATGGTTAGGGGCAGTTTTTTCATAATGAATATACTTATTAAGAAGGAAACAAAAGTTAATTTCAAGGTTAGTGCATGAAAAATAGTCCTGGTAACAACAAGTGGAGCCTAATTAACATGAGATGATTAGAAATTCTCATTCTTCAGGAATTAAACCAGTTAACATGTGTACGAAATGCAAAACATGATGAATGGTACCTTTGGCCGATGGATTTAAATAGATGTCAATTTTTATTGGTATTTATACTTGTTTGATTCAATTAATATACTAGGTTCTTTAACCACATGTGTTATATTTCATGATCAATGTATCAAAAAGTGTGTATGGAATAAAAAGAGGAAAGTTGCTAACCAAAAATGATGGGAGGAACTCTTTATTTTTGAATTCTATAATTAATATCAATAAGAAATGCAATTGAAAATGAAGAAATCCATTGTTTATTAAATTGAATGAATTCATGTGATTGATGGTCCACGGGCATTTTTTTCATAATGAATATAGTTATTAACAAAGACACAAAAGTTAATTTCAAGGTTATTGCATGAAAAATAGTCCTGGTAACAACAAGAGGAGCCTAAATAACATAAGGTGATTAAAAATTCTTATTATTTAGGAATTAAACCAGTTAACATTTGTACAAAATGCAAACGATAATGAATCGCACCATTGGATGATGGATTTAAATAGATTTGGAGTTTTCTTAGTGTATATAGTTGTTTGATTCAATTAATATACTAGGTTGTTTAGCCACATGTGTTATATTTCGTGATCAATGTATGAAAAAGTGTGGTTGGAATCAAAAGAGAAAACTTGCTAACCAGAAATGATGGGAGGAACTCTCTATTTTTGAATTCAACAATTAATATGAATAAGAAATGCAATTCAAAATCAAGGACCCCATTGTTTGTTAAATTGAATGAATTCATCTTATAAATGCTCTAAAGGCATTTTTTCATAATGAATATAGTTATTTAGAAGGAAACAAAAGTTAATTTCAAGGTTATTGCATGGAAAATAGTCCTGGTAACAACAAGAGGAGCCTAAATAACATGAGGTGGTTAGAAATTCTCATTATTTAGGAATTAAACCAGTTAATATTTGCACTAAATGCAAACGATGATTAATGGCACCTTTAGATGAAGGATTTAAATAGATTTGGATTTTTATTAGTGTTTATACTTGTTTAATTCAATTAATATACTAGGTTTTTTAGCCATATGTGTTATATTTCATGATCAATGTATCAAAAAGTGTGGTTGGAATCAAAAGAGGAAACTTGCTAACCAGAAATGATGGGAAAAACTCTCTATTTTTGAATTCAACAATTAATATCAATAAAAAATGAAATTCAAAATCAAGGACCCTATTGTTTGTTGAATTGAATGAATTCAACTTATAAATGGTCCAGGGGCAATTTTTTCCTAATGAATATAGTTATTACGAAGGAAACAGAAGTTAATTTCAAGGTTATTGCATGAAAAATTGTCCTGGTAACAGCAAGAGCACCCTAATTAACATGAGGTGAATAAAATGTCTCATTATTTAGGAATTAAACCCATTTAACATTTGTTCGAAATGCAAACCATGATGAATGACACTTTTGGCTGATGGATTTAAATAGATTTGGAGTTTTAATGGTGTATATACTTATTTGATTCAATTAATATACTAGGTTGTTTCGCCATATGTGATATATTTCATGATAAATGTATCAAAAAGTGTGTTTTGGAAAGAAAAGGGGAGGCTTGCTAGCCAAAAATGATGGGAGGAACTCTTTATTTTTGAATTTTATAATTAATATCAATAAGAAATGCAATTCAAAATGAAGAAATCCATTGTTTATTAAATTGAATGAATTCATGTGATTGATGGTCCACGGGCATTTTTTCCATAATGAATATTGTTATTAAGAAAGAAACAAAAGTTAATTTCAAGGTTATTGCATGAAAAATAGTCCTGGTAACAACAAGAGGAACCTAAATACCATGAGGTGATTAGAAATTCTCATTATTTAGGAATTAAACCAGTTAACATTTGTACTAAATGCAAACGATGCTTAATGGCACCATTGGATGATGGATTTATATAGATTTGGATTTTTTATTAGTGTTTATACTCATTTGATTCAATTAATATGCTAGGTTTTTTTTAGCCATATGTGTTATATTTCATGATCAATGTATCAAAAAGTGTGTTTGGAATAAAAAGAGGAAACTTGCTAACCAAAAATGATGGGAGGAACTCTTTATTTTTGAATTCTATAATTAATATCTATAAGAAATGCAATTCAAAATTCCAGAAATCCATTGTTTATTAAATTGAATTAATTCATGTGATTGATGGTCCATAAGGGCATTTTTTTTCATAATGAATATAGTTATTAAGAAAGAAACAAAAGTTAATTTCAAGGTTATTGCATGAAAAATAGTCCTGGTAACAACAAGTGGAGCCTAATTAACATGAGATGATTAGAAATTCTCATTATTTAGGAATTAAACCAGTTAACATTTGTACGAAATGCAAAACATGATGAATGGTACCTTTGGCTGATGGATTTAAATAGATTTTGATTTTTATTGGTATTTATACTTGTTTGATTCAATTAATATACTAGGTTCTTTAGCCACATGTGTTATATTTCATGATCAATGTATCAAAAAGTGTGTATGGAATAAAAAGAGGAAACCTGCTAACCAAAAATGATGGGAGGAACTCTTTATTTTTGAATTCTATAATTAATATCAATAAGAAATGTAATTCAAAATGAAGAAATCCATTGTTTATTAAATTGAATGAATTCATGTGATTGATGGTCCACGGGCATTTTTTTCATAATGAATATAGTTATTAAGAAAAGAAACAAAAGTTAATTTCAAGGTTATTGAATGAAAAATATATTCCTGGTAACAACAAGAGGAGCCTAAATAACATCAGGTGATTAGAAATTCTTATTATTTAGGAATTAAACCAGTTAACATTTGTACGAAATGCAAACGATAATGAATCGCACCTTTGGATGATGGATTTAAATAGATTTGGAGTTTTCTTGGGGTATATACTTGTTTGATTCAATTAATATACTAGGTTGTTTAGCCACATGTGTTATATTTCGTGATCAATGTATCAAAAAGTGTGGTTGGAATCAAAAGAGAAAACTTGCTAACCAGAAATGATGGGAGGAACTCTCTATTTTTGAATTCAACAATTAATATCAATAAGAAATGCAATTCAAAATCAAGGACCCCATTGTTTGTTAAATTGAATGAATTCATCTTATAAATGCTCTAAGGGCATTTTATTCATAATGAATATAGTTATTAAGAAGGAAACAAAAGTTAATTTCAAGGTTATTGCATGAAAAATAGTCCTGGTAACAACAAGTGGAGCCTAATTAACATGAGATGATTAGAAATTCTCATTATTTAGGAATTAAACCAGTTAACATTTGTACGAAATGCAAAACATGATGAATGGTACCTTTGGCTGATGGATTTAAATAGATTTCGATTTTTATTGGTATTTATACTTGTTTGATTCAATTAATATACTAGGTTCTTTAGCCACATGTGTTATATTTCATGATCAATGTATCAAAAAGTGTGTATGGAATAAAAAGAGGAAACCTGCTAACCAAAAATGATGGGAGGAACTCTTTATTTTTGAATTCTATAATTAATATCTATAAGAAATGCAATTCAAATTCCAGAAATCCATTGTTTATTAAATTGAATGAATTCATGTGATTGATGGCCCATGGGCATTTTTTTCATAATGAATATAGTTATTAAGAAAGAAACAAATGTTAATTTCAAGGTTATTGCATGAAAAATAGTCCTGGTATCAACAAGAGGAGCCTAAACAACATGAGGTGATTAGAAATTCTTATTATTTAGGAATTAAACTAGTTAACATTTGTACGAAATGCAAACGATTATCAATCGGACCTGTGGATGATGGATTTAAATAAATTTGGAGTTTTCTTGGTGTATATAGTTGTTTGATTCAATTAATATATTAGGTTGTTTAGCCACATGTGTTATATTTCGTGATCAACGTATCAAAAAGTGTGGTTGGAATCAAAAGAGAAAACTTGCTAACCAGAAATGATGGGAGGAACTCTCTATTTTTGAATTCAACAATTAATATCAATAAGAAATGCAATTCAAAATCAAGGACCCCATTGTTTGTTAAATTGAATGAATTCATCTTATAAATGCTCTAAGGGCATTTTTTTCATAATGAATATAGTTATTTAGAAGGAAACAAAAGTTAATTTCAAGGTTATTGCATGAAAAATAGTCCTGTTAACAACAAGTGTAGCCTAATTAACATGAGATGATTAGAAATTCTCATTATTTAGGAATTAAACCAGTTAACATTTGTACTAAATGCAAACGATGCTTAATGGCACCATTGGATGATGGATTTATATAGATTTGGATTTTTATTAGTGTTTATACTCATTTGATTCAATTAATATGCTAGGTTTTTAGCCATATGTGTTATATTTCATGATCAATGTATCAAAAAGTGCGTTTGGAATCAAAAGAGGAAACTTGCTAACCAGAAATGATGGGAAGAACTCTCTATTTTTCAATTCAACAATTAATATCAATAAAAAATGAAATTCAAAACCAAGGACTCCATTGTTTGTTAAATTGAATGAATTCATCTTATAAATGGTCAGGGGCACTTTTTTCATAATGAATATACTTATAAAGAAGGAAACAAAAGTTAATTTCAATGTTATTGCATGAAAAATAGTCCTGGTAACAACAAGTGGAGCCTAATTAACATGAGATGATTAGAAATTCTCATTATTTAGGAATTAAACCAGTTAACATTTGTACGAAATGCAAAACATGATGAATGGTACCTTTGGCTGATGGATTTAAATAGATTTTGATTTTTATTGGTATTTATACTTGTTTGATTCAATTAATATACTAGGTTCTTTAGCCACATGTGTTATATTTCATGATCAATGTATCAAAAAGTGTGTATGGAATAAAAAGAGTAAACTTGCTAACCAAAATTGGTGGGAGGAACTCTTTATTTTTGAATTCTATAATTAATATCTATAAGAAATGCAATTCAAATTCCAGAAATCCATTGTTTATTAAATTGAATGAATTCATGTGATTGATGGTCCACGGACATTTTTTTCATAATGAATATAGTTATTAAGAAAGAAACAAATGTTAATTTAAAGGTTATTGCATGAAAAATAGTCCTGGTAACAACAAGAGGAGCCTAAATAACGTGAGGTGATTAGAAATTCTCATTATTTAGGAATTAAACCAGTTAGTATTTGTACTAAATGAAAACGATGATTAATGGCACCATTGGATGATGGCTTTAAATAGATTTGGATTTTTATTAGTGTTTATACTTGTTTGATTCAATTAATATACTAGGTTTTTTAGCCATATGTGTTATATTTCATGATCAATGTATCAAAAAGTGTATTTGGAATCAAAAGAGGAAACTTGCTAACCAGAAATGATGGGAAGAACTCTCTATTTTTGAATTGAACAATTAATATCAATAAAAAATGAAATTCAAAATCAAGGACCCCATTGTTTGTTAAATTGAATGAATTCATCTTATAAATGGTCAGGGGCACTTTTTTCATAATGAATATACTTATTAAGAAGGAAACAAAAGTTAATTTCAAGGTTATTGCATGAAAAATAGTCCTGGTAACAACAAGTGGAGCCTAATTAACATGAGATGATTAGAAATTCTCATTATTTAGGAATTAGACCAGTTAACATTTGTACGAAATGCAAAACATGATGAATGGTACATTTGGCTGATGGATTTAAATAGATTTTGATTTTTATTGGTATTTATACTTGTTTGATTCAATTAATATACTAGGTTCTTTAGCCACATGTGTTATATTTCATGATCAATGTATCAAAAAGTGTGTTTGGAATAAAAAGAGGAAACTTGCTAACCAAAAATGATGGGAGGAACTCTTTATTTTTCAATTCTATAATTAATATCAATAAGAAATGCAATTCAAACTCAAGAAATCCATTGTTTATTAAATTGAATGAATTCATGTGATTGATGGTCCACGGGCATTTTTTTCATAATGAATATCGTTATTAAGAAAGAAACAAAAGTTAATTTCAAGGTTATTGAATGAAAAATATTCCTGGTAACAACAAGAGGAGCCTAAATAACATCAGGTGATTAGAAATTCTTATTATTTAGGAATTAAACCGGTTCACATTTGTACGAAATGCAAACGATAATGAATCGCACCTTTGGATGATGGATTTAAATAGATTTGGAGTTTTCTTGGGGTATATACTTGTTTGATTCAATTAATATACTAGGTTGTTTAGCCACATGTGTTATATTTTGTGATCAATGTATCAAAAAGTGTGGTTGGAATCAAAAGAGAAAACTTGCTAACCAGAAATGATGGGAGGAACTCTCTATTTTTGAATTCAACAATTACTATCAATAAGAAATGCAATTCAAAATCAAGGACCCCATTGTTTGTTAAATTGAATGAATTCATCTTATAAATGCTCTAAGGGCATTTTTTTCATAATGAATATAGTTATTTAGAAGGAAACAAAAGTTAATTTCAAGGTTATTGCATGAAAAATAGTCCTGGTAACAACAAGTGGAGCCTAATTAACATGAGATGATTAGAAATTCTCATTATTTAGGAATTAGACCAGTTAACATTTGTACGAAATGCAAAACATGATGAATGGTACATTTGGCTGATGGATTTAAATAGATTTTGATTTTTTTATTCGTATTTATACTTGTTTGATTCAATTAATATACTAGGTTCTTTAGCCACATGTGTTATATTTCATGATCAATGTATCAAAAAGTGTGTTTGGAATAAAAAGAAGAGGAAACTTGCTAACCAAAAATGATGGGAGGAACTCTTTATTTTTCAATTCTATAATTTAATATCAATAAGAAATGCAATTCAAAACTCAAGAAATCCATTGTTTATTAAATTGAATGAATTCATGTGATTGATGGTACACGGGCATTTTTTTCATAATGAATATCGTTATTAAGAAAGAAACAAAAGTTAATTTCAAGGTTATTGAATGAAAAATATTCCTGGTAACAACAAGAGGAGCCTAAATAACATCAGGTGATTAGAAATTCTTATTATTTAGGAATTAAACCGGTTCACATTTGTACGAAATGCAAACGATAATGAATCGCACCTTTGGATGATGGATTTAAATAGATTTGGAGTTTTCTTGGGGTATATACTTGTTTGATTCAATTAATATACTAGGTTGTTTAGCCACATGTGTTATATTTTGTGATCAATGTATCAAAAAGTGTGGTTGGAATCAAAAGAGAAAACTTGCTAACCAGAAATGATGGGAGAAGCTCTCTATTTTTGAATTCAACAATTAATATCAATAAGAAATGCAATTCAAAATCAAGGACCCCATTGTTTGTTAAATTGAATGAATTCATCTTATAAATGCTCTAAGGGCATTTTTTTCATAATGAATATAGTTATTTAGAAGGAAACAAAAGTTAATTTCAAGGTTATTGCATGAAAAATAGTCCTGGTAACAACAAGTGTAGCCTAATTAACATGAGATGATTTGAAATTCTCATTATTTAGGAATTAAACCAGTTAACATTTGTACGAAATGCAAACATGATGAATGGTACCTTTGGCTGATGGATTTGAATAGATTTCGATTTTTATTGGTATTTATACTTGTTTGATTCAATTAACATACTAGGTTTTTTAGCCACATGTGTTATATTTCATGATCAATGTATCAAAAAGTGTGTTTGGAATGAAATGGGGAGCCTTGCTAGCCAAAAATGATGGGAGGAACTTTTTATTTTTGAATTCTATAATTAATATCAATAAGAAATGCAATTCAAAATGAAGAAATCCATTGTTTATTAAATTGAATGAATTCATGTCATTGATGGTCCACGGGCATTTTTTTCATAATGAATATAGTTATTAAGAAAGAAACAAAAGTAAATTTCAAGGTTAGTGCATGAAAAATAGTCCTGGTAACAACAAGAGGAGCCTAAATAACATGAGGTGATTAGAAATTCTTATTTTTTACGAATTAAACCAGTTAACATTTGTACCAAATGCAAACGATAATGAATCGCACCTTTGGATGATGGATTTAAATAGATTTGGAGTTTTCTTGGTGTATATACTTGTTTGATTCAATTAATATACTAGGTTGTTTAGGCACATGTGCTATATTTCGTGATCAATGTATTAAAAAGTGTGGTTGGAATCAAAAGAGAAAACTTGCTAACCAGAAATGATGGGAGAAACTCTCTATTTTTGAATTCAACAATTAATATCAATAAGAAATGCAATTCAAAATCAAGGACCCCATTGTTTGTTAAATTGAATGAATTCATCTTATAAATGCTCTAAGGACATTTTTCTCATAATGAATATAGTTATTTAGATGGAAACAAAAGTTAATTTCAAGGTTATTGCATGAAAAATAGTCCTAGGTGATTAGAAATTCTCATTCTTTGGGAATTAAACCAGTTAATATTTGTACTAAATGCAAACGATGATTAATGGCACCATTGGATGATGTATTTAAATAGATTTGGATTTTCATTGGTGTTTATACTTGTTTGATTCAATTAATATACTAGGTTTTTTAGCCATATGTGTCATATTTCATGATCAATGTATCAAAAAGTGTGTTTGGAATCAAAAAAGGAAACTTGCTAACCAGAAATGATGGGAAGAACTATCTATTTTTTAATTCAACAATTAATATCAATAAAAAATGAAATTCAAAATCAAGGACCCCATTGTTTGTTAAATTGAATGAATTCAACTTATAAATGGTCTAGGGGCAATTTTTTCCTAATCAATATAGTTATTACAAAGGAAACAAAAGTGAATTTCAAGGTTATTGCATGAAAAATAGTCCTGGTAGCAACAAGAGGAGCCTAAATAGCATGAGGTGATTAGAAATTCTCATTATTTAGGAATTAAACCAGTTAACATTTGTACTAAATGCAAACGATGATTAATGGCACCATTGGATGATGGATTTGAATAGATTTGGATTTTTATTGGTGTTTATACTTGTTTGATTCAATTAATATCTTAGTTTCTTTAGCCGCATGTGTTATATTTCATGATCAATGTATCAAAAAGTGTGTTTTGGAATGAAAAGGGGAGGCTTGCTAGCCAAAAATGATGGGAGGAACTCTTTATTTTTGAATTCTATAATTAATATCAATAAGAAATGCAATTCAAATTGAAGAATTCCATTGTTTATTAAATTGAATGAATTCATGTGATTGATGGTCCACGGGCATTTTTTTCATAATGAATATAGTTATTAAGAAAAAAACAAAAGTTAATTTCAAGGTTATTGCATGAAAAATAGTCCTGGTAACAACAAGAGGAGCCCAAATAACATGAGGTGATTAGAAATTCTCATTATTTAGGAATTAAACCAGTTAACATTTGTACTAAATGCAAAATGATGATGAATGGCACCATTGGGTGATGGATTTTAAATAGATTTGGATTTTTTATTGGTGTTTATACTTGTTTGATTCAATTAATAAACTAGGTTTTTTAGCCATATGTGTTATATTTCATGATCAATGTATCAAAAAGTGTGTTTGGAATCAAAAGAGGAAACTTGCTAACCAAAAATGATGGGAAGAACTCTCTATTTTTGAATTCAACAATTAATATCAATAAAAAAATGAAATTCAAAATCAAGGACTCCATTGTTTGTTAAATTGAAAGAATTCACCTTATAAATGGTCAGGGGCACTTTTTTTTCATAACGAATATACTCATTAAGAAGGAAAAAAAGTTAATTTCAAGGTTATTGCATGAAAAAATAGTCCTGGTAATAACAAGTGGAGCCTAATTAACATGAGATGATTAGAAATTCTCATTTTTTAGGAATTAAACCAGTTAACATTTGTACGAAATGCAAAACATGATGAATGGTACCTTTGGCTGATGGATTTAAATAGATTTCGATTTTTATTGGTATTTATACTTGTTTGATTCAATTAATATACTAGGTTCTTTAGCCACATGTGTTATATTTCATGATCAATGTATCAAAAAGTGTGTTTGGAATAAAAAGAGGAAACTTGCTAACCAAAAATGATGGGAGGAACTCTTTATTTTTGAATTCTATAATTAATATCAATAAGAAATGAAATTCAAAATCAAGGACCCCATTGTTTGTTAAATTGAATGAATTCAACTTATAAATGGTCTAGGGGCAATTTTTTCCTAATGAATATAGTTATTACAAAGGAAACAAAAGTGAATTTCAAGGTTATTGCATGAAAAATAGTCCTGGTAGCAACAAGAGGAGCCTAAATAGCATGAGGTGATTAGAAATTCTCATTATTTAGGAATTAAACCATTTAACATTTGTACTAAATGCAAACGATGATTAATGACACCATTGGATGATGGATTTGAATAGATTTGGATTTTTATTGGTGTTTATACTTGTTTGATTCAATTAATATCTTAGTTTCTTTAGCCACATGTGTTATATTTCATGATCAATGTATCAAAAAGTGTGTTTTGGAATAAAAAGAGGGGAAACTTGCTAGCCAAAAATGATGGGAGGAACTCTTTATTTTTGAATTCTATAATTAATATCAATAAGGAAATGCAATTCAAAATGAAGAAATCCATTGTTTATTAAATTGAATGAATTCATGTGATTGATGGTCCACGGGCATTTTTTTCATAATGAATATAGTTATTAAGAAAGAAACAAAAGTAAATTTCAAGGTTAGTGCATGAAAAATAGTCCTGGTAACAACAAGAGGAGCCTAAATAACATGAGGTGATTAGAAATTCTTATTATTTACGAATTAAACCAGTTAACATTTGTACCAAATGCAAACGATAATGAATCGCACCTTTGGATGATGGATTTAAATAGATTTGGAGTTTTCTTGGTGTATATACTTGTTTGATTCAATTAATATACTAGGTTGTTTAGCCACATGTGCTATATTTCGTGATCAATGTATCAAAAAGTGTGGTTGGAATCAAAAAGAGAAAACTTGCTAACCAGAAATGATGGGGAGACTCTCTCTATTTTTGAATTCAACAATTAATATCAATAAGAAATGCAATTCAAAATCAAGGACCCCATTGTTTGTTAAATTGAATGAATTCATCTTATAAATGCTCTAAGGACATTTTTTTCATAATGAATATAGTTATTTAGATGGAAACAAAACTTAATTTCAAGGTTATTGCATGAAAAATAGTCCTAGGTGATTAGAAATTCTCATTATTTGGGAATTAAACCAGTTAATATTTGTACTAAATGCAAACGATGATTAATGGCACCATTGGATGATGTATTTAAATAGATTTGGATTTTCATTGGTGTTTATACTTGTTTGATTCAATAATATATACTAGGTTTTTTAGCCATATGTGTTATATTTCATGATCAATGTATCAAAAAGTGTGTTTGGAATCAAAAGAGGAAACTTGCTAACCTGAAATGATGGGAAGAAGTCTCTATTTTTGAATTCAACAATTAATATCAATAAAAAATAAAATTCAAAATCAAGGACTCCATTGTTTGTTAAATTGAATGAATTCATCTTATAAATGGTTAGGGGCACTTTTTTCAAAATGAATATATTTATTAAGAAGGAAACAAAAGTTAATTTCAAGGTTATTGCATGAAAAATAGTCCTGGTACCAACAAGTGGAGCCTAATTAAAATGAGGTGATTAGAAATTCTCATTATTTAAGGAATTAAACCAGTTAATATTTGTACTAAATGCAAACGATCATTAATGGCACCTTTCGATGATGGATTTAAATAGATTTGGATTTTTATTGGTGTTTATACTTGTTTGATTCAATTAATATACTAGGTTTTTTAGCCATATGTGTCATATTTCATGATCAATGTATCAAAAAGTGTGTTTGGAATCAAAAAAGGAAACTTGCTAACCAAAAATGATGGGAAGAACTATCTATTTTTTAATTCAACAATTAATATCAATAAAAAATGAAATTCAAAATCAAGGACCCCATTGTTTGTTAAATTGAATGAATTCAACTTATAAATGGTCTAGGGGCAATTTTTTCCTAATGAATATAGTTATTACGAAGGAAACAAAAGTTAATTTCAAGGTTATTGCATGAAAAATAGTCCTGGTAACAACAAGAGGAGCCTAAATAGCATGAGGTGATTAGAAATTCTCATTATTTAGGAATTAAACCAGTTAACATTTGTACTAAATGCAAACGATGATTAATGGCACCATTGGATGATGGATTTGAATAGATTTGGATTTTTATTGGTGTTTATACTTGTTTGATTCAATTAATATCTTAGTTTTCTTTAGCCGCATGTGTTATATTTCATGATCAATGTATCAAAAAGTGTGTTTTGGAATGAAAAGGGGAGGCTTGCTAGCCAAAAATGATGGGAGGAACTCTTTATTTTTGAATTCTATAATTAATATCAATAAGAAATGCAATTCAAATTGAAGAAATCCATTGTTTATTAAATTGAATGAATTCATGTGATTGATGGTCCACGGGCATTTTTTTCATAATGAATATAGTTATTAAGAAAAAAACAAAAGTTAATTTCAAGGTTATTGCATGAAAAATAGTCCTGGTAACAACAAGAGGAGCCCAAATAACATGAGGTGATTAGAAATTCTCATTATTTAGGAATTAAACCAGTTAACATTTGTACTAAATGCACCATTGGGTGATGGATTTGAATAGATTTGGATTTTTATTGGTGTTTATACTTGTTTGATTCAATTAATAAACTAGGTTTTTTAGCCATATGTGTTATATTTCATGATCAATGTATCAAAAAGTGTGTTTGGAATCAAAAGAGGAAACTTGCTATGGGAAGAACTCTCTATTTTTGAATTCAACAATTAATATCAATAAGAAATGCAATTCAAAATCAAGGACCCCATTGTTTGTTAAATTGAATGAATTCATCTTATAAATACTCTAAGGGCATTTTTTTCATAATGAATATAGTTATTTAGAAGGAAACAAAAGTTAATTTCAAGGTTATTGCATGAAAAATAGTCCTGGTAATAACAAGTGGAGCCTAATTAACATGAGATGATTAGAAATTCTCATTTTTTAGGAATTAAACCAGTTAACTTTTGTACGAAATGCAAAACATGATGAATGGTACCTTTGGCTGATGGATTTAAATAGATTTCGATTTTTATTGGTATTTATACTTGTTTGATTCAATTAATATACTAGGTTCTTTAGCCACATGTGTTATATTTCATAATCAATGTATCAAAAAGTGTGTTTGGAATAAAAAGAGGAGACTTGCTAACCAAAAATGATGGGAGGAACTCTTTATTCTTCAATTCTATAATTAATATTAATAAGAAATGCAATTCAAACTCAAGAAATCCATTGTTTATTAAATTGAATGAATTCATGTGATTAATGGTCCACGGGCATTTTTTCCATAATGAATATAGTTATTAAGAAAGAAACAAAAGTTAATTTCAAGGTTATTGCATGAAAGATATTCCTGGTAACAACAAGAGGAGCCTAAATAACATTAGGTGATTAGAAATTCTTATTATTTAGCAATTAAACCGGTTAACATTTGTACGAAATGCAAACGATAATGAATCGCACCTTTGGATGATGGATTTAAATAGATTTGGAGTTTTCTTGGGGTATATACTTGTTTGATTCAATTAATATACTAGGTTGTTTAGCCACATGTGTTATATTTCGTGATCAATGTATCAAAAAGTGTGGTTGGAATCAAAAGAGAAAACTTGCTAACCAGAAATGATGGGAGGAACTCTCTATTTTTGAATTCAACAATTAATATCAATAAGAAATGCAATTCAAAATCAAGGACCCCATTGTTTGTTAAATTGAATGAATTCATCTTATAAATGCTCTAAGGGCATTTTTTTCATAATGAATATAGTTATTTAGAAGGAAACAAAAGTTAATTTCAAGGTTATTGCATGGAAAATAGTCCTGGTAACAACAAGAGGAGCCTAAATAACATGAGGTGATTAGAAATTCTCATTATTTAGGAATTAAACCAGTTAATATTTGTACTAAATGCAAACGATGATTAATGGCACCTTAGGACGATGGATTTAAATAGATTTGGATTTTTATTGGTGTTTATACTTGTTTGATTCAATTAATATACTAGGTTTTTTAGCCATATGTGTTATATTTCATGATCAATGTATCAAAAAGTGTGTTTGGAATCAAAAGAGGAAACTTGCTATGGGAAGAACTCTCTATTTTTTAATTCAACAATTAATATCAATAAGAAATGTAATTCAAAATCAAGGACCCCATTGTTTGTTAAATTGAATGAATTCATCTTATAAATACTCTAAGGGCATTTTTTTCATAATGAATATAGTTATTTAGAAGGAAACAAAAGTTAATTTCAAGGTTATTGCATGAAAAATAGTCCTGGTAACAACAAGAGGAGCCTAAATAACATGAGGTGATTAGAAATTCTCATTATTTGGGAATTAAATCAGTTAATATTTGTACTAAATGCAAACGATCATTAATGGCACCTTTAGATGATGGATTTAAATAGATTTGGATTTTTATTGGTGTTTTATACTTGTTTGATTCATTTAATATACTAGGTTTTTTTAGCCATATGTGTTATATTTCATGATCAATGTATCAAAAAGTGTGTTTGGAATCAAAAGAGGAAACTTGCTAACCAGAAAAAATGATGGGAAGAACTCTCTATTTTTTTTAATTCAACAATTAATATCAATAAGAAATGCAATTCAAAATCAAGGACCCATTGTTTGTTAAATTGAATGAATTCATCTTATAAATACTCTAAGGGCATTTTTTTTTCATAATGAATATAGTTATTAAGAAGGAAACAAAAGTTAATTTCAAGGTTATTGCATGAAAAATAGTCCTGGTAACAACAAGAGGAGCCTAAATAACATGAGGTGATCAGAAATTCTCATTATTTGGGAATTAAACCAGTTAATATTTGTACTAAATGCAAACGATCATTAATGGCACCTTTAGATGATGGATTTAAATAGATTTGGATTTTTATTGGTGTTTATACTTGTTTGATTCAATTAATATACTAGGTTTTTTAGCCATATGCGTTATATTTCATGATCAATGTATCAAAAAGTGTGTTTGGAATCAAAAGAGGAAACTCGCTATGGGAAGAACTCTCTATTTTTGAATTCAACAATTAATATCAATAAGACATGCAATTCAAAATCAAGGACCCCATTGTTTGTTAAATTGAATGAATTCATCTTATAAATGCTCTAAGGGCATTTTTTTCATAATGAATATAGTTATTTAGAAGGAAACAAAAGTTAATTTCAAGGTTATTGCATGGAAAATAGTCCTGGTAACAAGAGGAGCCTAAATAACATGAGGTGATTAGAAATTCTCATTATTTAGGAATTAAACCAGTTAATATTTGTACTAAATGCAAACGATGATTAATGGCACCTTAGGACGATGGATTTAAATAGATTTGGATTTTTATTGGTGTTTATACTTGTTTGATTCAATTAATATACTAGGTTTTTTTTGCCATATGTGTTATATTTCATGATCAATGTATCAAAAAGTGTGTTTGGAATAAAAAAAAGGAAACTTGCTATGGGAAGAACTCTCTATTTTTTAATTCAACAATTAATATTAATAAGAAATGCAATTGAAAATCAAGGACCCCATTGTTTGTTAAATTGAATGAATTCATCTTATAAATACTCTAAGGGCATTTTTTTCATAATGAATATAGTTATTTAGAAGGAAACAAAAGTTAGTTTCAAGGTTATTGCATGAAAAATAGTCCTCGTAACCACAAGAGGAGCCTAAATAACATGAGGTGATTAGAAATTCTCATTATTTAGGAATTAAATCAGTTAATATTTGTACTAAATGCAAACGATCATTAATGGCACTTTTTTAGATGATGGATTTAAAATAGATTTGGATTTTTATTGGTGTTTATACTTGTTTGATTCAATTAATATACTAGGTTTTTTAGCCATATGTGTTATATTTCATGATCAATGTATCAAAAAGTGTGTTTGGAATCAAAAAGAGGAAACTTGCTAACAAGAAATGATGGGAAGAACTCTCTATTTTTTTGAATTCAACAATTAATATCAATAAAAAAATGAAATTCAAAATCAAGGACTCCATTATTTGTTAAATTGAATGAATACATCTTATAAATGGTCAGGGGCAATTTTTCATTATGAATATACTTATTAAGAAGGAAACAAAAGTTAATTTCAAGGTTATTGCATGAAAAATAGTCCTGGTAACAACAAGAGGAGCCTAAATAACATGAGGTGATTTGAAATTCTCATTATTTGGGAATTAAACCAGTTAATATTTGTACTAAATGCAAACGATCATTAGTGGCACCTTTAGATGATGGATTTAAATAGATTTGGATTTTTATTGGTGTTTATACTTGTTTGATTCAATTAATATACTAGGTTTTTTAGCCATATGTGTTATATTTCATGATCAATGTATCAAAAAGTGTGTTTGGAATCAAAAGAGGAAACTTGCTATGGGAAGAACTCTCTATTTTTGAATTCAACAATTAATATCAATAAGAAATGCAATTCAAAATCAAGGACCCCATTGTTTGTTAAATTGAATGAATTCATCTTATAAATATGGTCTAAGGGCATTTTTTTTCATAATGAATATAGTTATTTAAGAAGGAAACAAAAGTTAATTTCAAGGTTATTGCATGAAAAATAGTCCTGGTAACAACAAGAGGAGCCTAAATAACATGATGTGATTAGAAATTCTCATTATTTAGGAATTAAACCAGTTAACATTTGTACTAAATGCAAACGATGATTAATGGCACCATTGGATGATGGATTTAAATAGATTTGGATTTTTATTGGTGTTTATACTTGTTTGATTCAATTAATATACTAGGTTTTTTAACCATATGTGTTATATATTTCATGATCAATGTATCAAAAAGTGTGTTTGGAATCAAAAGAGAGGAAACTTGCTAACCAGAAATGATGGGAAGAACTCTCTATTTTTGAATTCAACAATTAATATCAATAAGAAATGCAATTCAAAATCAAGGACCCCATTGTTTGTTAAATTGAATGAATTCATCTTATAAATGCTCTAAGGGCATTTTCTTCATAATGAATATAGTTATTTAGAAGGAAACAAAATTTAATTTCAAGGTTATTGCATGAAAAGTAGTCCTGGTAAGCACAAGAGGAGCCTAAATAACATGAGGTGATTAGAAATTCTCATTATTTAGGAATTAAACCAGTTAACATTTGTACTAAATGCAAACGATGATTAATGGCACCATTGGATGATGTATTTAAATAGATTTGGATTTTTATTGGTGTTTATACTTGTTTGATTCAATTAATATACTAGGTTTTTTAGCCATATGTGTTATATTTCATGATCAATGTATCAAAAAGTGTGTTTGGAATCAAAAGAGGAAACTTGCTAACCTGAAATGATGGGAAGAACTCTCTATTTTTGAATTCGACAATTAATATCAATAAAAAATGAAATTCAAAATCAAGGACCCCATTGTTTGTTAAATCGAATGAATTCAATTTATAAATGGTCTAGGGGCAATTTTTTCCTAATGAATATAGTTATTACGAAGGAAACAAAAGTTAATTTCAAGGTTATTACATGAAAAATAGTCCTGGTAACAACAAGAGTAGCCTAATTAACATGAGGTGATTATAATGTCTCATTATTTAGGAATTAAACTAGTTAACATTTGTACGAAATGCAAAACATGATGAATGGTACCTTTGGCTGATGGATTTAAATAGATTTTGATTTTTATTGGTATTTCTACTTGTTTGATTCAATTAAAATACTAGGTTCTTTACCCACATGTGTTATATTTCATAATCAATGTATCAAAAAGTGTGTATGGAATAAAAAGAGGAAACTTGCCAACCAAAAATGATGGGAGGAACTCTTTATTTTTGAATTCTATAATTAATATCAATAAAAATGCAATTCAAAATCAAGAAATCCATTGTTTATTAAATTGAATGAATTCATGTGATTGATAGTCCACGGACATTTTTTTCATAATGAATATCGTTATTAACAAAGAAACAAAAGTTAATTTCAAGGTTATTGCATGAAAAATAATCCTGGTAACAACAAGAGGAGCCTAAATAACATGAGGTGATTAGAAATTCTTATTATTTACGAATTAAATCAGTTAACATTTGTACCATATGCAAACGATAATGAATTGCACCTTTGGATGATGGATTTAAATAGATTTGGTGTTTTCTTGGTGTATATACTTCTTTGATTCAATTAATATACTAGGTTGTTTAGCCACATGTGTTATATTTCGAGATCAAGGTATCAAAAAGTGTGGTTGGAATCAAAAGAGGAAACTTGCTAACCAGAAATGATGGGAGAAACTCTCTATTTTTGAATTCAACAATTAATATCAATAAGAAATGCAATTCAAAATCAAGGACCCCATTGTTTGTTAAATTGAATGAATTCATCTTATAAATGCTCTAAGCGCATTTTTTTCATAATGAATATAGTTATTTAGAAGGAAACAAAAGTTAATTTCAAGGTTATTGCATGAAAAATAGTCCTGGTACCAACAAGAGGAGCCTAAATGACATGAGGTGATTAGAAATTCTTATTATTTAGGAATTAAATCAGTTAACATTTGTACGAAATGCAAACGATAATGAATTGCACCTTTGGATGATGGATTTAAATAGATTTGGAGTTTTCTTAGTGCATATAGTTGTTTGATTCTATTAATATACTACGTTGTTTAGCCATATGTGTTATATTTCATGATCAATGTATCAAAAAGTGTGTTTCGAATCAAAAGGGGAAACTTGCTAACCTGAAATGATGGGAAGAACTCTCTATTTTTGAATTCAACAATTAATATCAATAAAAAATGAAATTCAAAATCAAGGACTCCATTGTTTGTTAAATTGAATGAATTCATCTTATAAATGGTCAGGGGCACCTTTTTCATAATGAATATATTTATTAAGAAAGAAACAAAAGTTAATTTCAAGGTTATTGCGTGAAAAATAGTCCTCGTAACAACAAGTGGAGCCTAATTAACATGAGATGATTAGAAATTCTCATTATTTAGGAATTAAACCAGTTAACATTTGTACGAAATGCAAAACACGATGAATGGTACCTTTGGCTGATGGATTTAAATAGATTTCGATTTTTATTGGTATTTATACTTGTTTGAATCAATTAATATACTAGGTTCTTTAGCCACAGGTGTTATATTTCATGATCAATGTTACAAAAAGTGTGTTTGGAATCAAAAGAGGAAACTTGCTAACCAAAAATGATGGGAGGAACTCTTTATTTTTGAATTCTATAATTAATATCAATAAAAATGCAATTCAAAATCAAGAAATTCATTGTTTATTAAATTGAATGAATTCATGTGATTGATAGTCCACACGGGCATTTTTTTTTCATAATGAATATCGTTATTAAAAAGAAAGAAAAAAAGTTAATTTCAAGGTTATTGCATGAAAAATAGTCCTAGTAACAACAAGAGGAGCCTAAATAACATGAGGTGATTAGGAATTCTCATTTTTTAGGAATTAAACCAGTTAATATTTGTACTAAATTCAAACGATGATTAATGGCACCATTGGATGATGGATCTAAGTAGATTTGGATTTTTATTGGTGTTTATACTCCTTTGATTCAATTAATGTACTAGGTTTTTTAGCCATATGTGTTATATTTCATGATCAATGTATCAAAAAGTGTTTTTGGAATCAAAAGAGGAAACTTGCTAACCAGAAATGATGTGAAGGACTCTCTATTTTTGAATTCAAGAATTGATATCAATAAAAAATGAAATTCAAAATGAAGGACTCCATTGTTTGTTAAATTGAATGAATTCATCTTATAAATGGTCAGGGGCACTTTTTTCATAATGAATATACTTATTAAGAACGAAACAAAAGTTAATTTAAAGGTTATTGCATGAAAAATAGTCCTTGTAACAACAAGTGGAGCCTAATTAACATTAGATGATTAGAAATTCTCATAATTCAAGAATTAAACCAGTTAACATTTGTACGAAATGCAAAGCATGATGAATGGTACCTTTGGCTGATGGATTTAAATAGATTTCAATTTTTATTGGTATTTATACTTGTTTGATTCAATTAATATACTAGGTTCTTTAGCCCCATGTGTTATATTTCATTATCAATGTATCAAAAAGTGTGTATGGAATAAAAAGAGGAAACTTGCTAACCAAAAATGATGGGAGGAACTCTTTATTTTTGAATTCTATAATTAATATCAATAAGAAATGCATTTCAAAATCAAGAAATCCATTATTTATTAAATTGAATGAATTCATGTGATTGATGATCCACGTGCATTTTTTTCATAATGAATATCGTTATTAAAAAAGAAACAAAAGTAAATTTCAAGGTTATTGCATGAAAAATAGTCCTGGTAACAACAAGAGGAATCTAAATAACATGAGGTGATTAGAAATTCTCATTATTTAGGAATTAAAAAAGTTAACAGATCTACTAAATTCAAACGATGCTTAATGGCACCATTGGATGATGGATTTAAATAGATTTGGATTTTTATTGGTGTTTATACTCATTTGATTCAATTAATATACTAGGTTTTTTAGCCATATGTATTATATTTCATGATCAATTTATCAAAAAGTGCGTTTGGAATCAAAAGAGGATACTTGCTAAACAGAAATGATGGGAAGAACTCTCTAATTTTGAATTCAACAATTAATATCAATTAGAAAAGCAATTCAAAATCAAGGACCCCATTGTTTGTTAAATTGAATGAATTCATCTTATAAATGCTCTAAGGGCATTTTCTTCATAATGAATATAGTTATTTAGAAGGAAAAAAAAAATTAATTTCAATGTTATTGCATGAAAAATAGTCCTGGTAACCACAAGAGGAGCCTAAATAACATGAGGTGATTAGAAATTCTCATTATTTAGGAATTAAACCAGTTAACATTTGTACTAAATGCAAACGATGATTAATGGCACCATTGGATGATGTATTTAAATAGATTTGTATTTTTATTGGTGTTTATACTTGTTTGATTCAATTAATATACTAGGTTTTTTAGCCATATGTGTTATATTTCATGATCAATGTATCAAAAAGTGTGTTTGGAATCAAAAGAGGAAACTTGCTAACCTGAAATGATGGGAAGAACTCTTTATATTTGAATTCAACAATTAATATCAATAAAAAATGAAATTCAAAATCAAGGACTCCATTGTTTGTTAAATTGAATGATTTCATCTTATAAATGGTCAGGGGCACTTTTTTCATAATGAATATATTTATGAAGAAGGAAACAAAAGTTAATTTCAAGGTTATTGCATGAAAAATAGTCCTGGTAACAACAAGTGGAGCCTAATTAACATGAGATGATTCGAAATTCTCATTATTTATGAATTAAACCAGTTAACTTTTGTACGAAATGCAAAACATGATGAATGGTACCTTTGGCTGATGGATTTAAATAGATTTTGATTTTTATTGGTATTTATACTTGTTTGATTCAATTAATATACTATGTTCTTTAGCCACATGTGTTATATTTCATGATCAATGTATCCAAAAGTGTGTTTGGAATAAAAAGAGGAAACTTGCTAACCAAAAATGATAGGAGGAACTCTGTGTTTTTGAATTCTATAATTAATATCAATAAGAAATGCAATTCAAAATGAAGAAATCCATTGTTTATTAAATTGAATGAATTCATGTGATTGATGGTCCACGGGCATTTTTTTCATAATGAATATAGTTATTAAGAAAGAAACAAAAGTTAATTCCAAGGTTATTGCATGAAAAATAGTCCTTGTAACAACAAGAGGATCCTAAATAACATGAGGTGATTAGAAATTATCATTATTTAGGAATTAAACCAGTTAATATTTGTACTAAATTCAAACGATGATTAATGGCACCATTGGATGATGGATCTAAGTAGATTTGGATTTTTATTGGTGTTTATACTCCTTTGATTCAATTAATATACTAGGTTTTTTAGCCATATGTGTTATATTTCATGATCAATGTATCAAAAAGTGTGTTTGGAATCAAAAGAGGAAACTTGCTAACCAGAAATGATGGGAAGGACTCTCTACTTTTGAATTCATGAATTGATATCAATAAAAAACGAAATTCAAAATCAAGGACTCCATTGTTTGTTAAATTGAATGAATTCATCTTATAAATGGCCTGGGGCACTTTTTTCATAATGAATATACTTATTAAGAACGAAACAAAAGTTAATTTCAAGGTTATTGCATGAAAAATAGTCCTGGTAGCAACAAATGGAGCCTAATTAACATGAGATGATTAGAAATTCTCATTATATTGGAATTAAACCAGTTAACATTTGTATGAAATGTAAAACATGATGAATGGTACCTTTGGCTGATGGATTTAAATAGATTTCGATTTTTATTGGTATTTATACTTGTTTGATTCAATTAATATACTACGTTCTTTAGCCACATGTGTTATATTTCATAATCAATGTATCAAAAAGTCTGTATGGAATAAAAAGAGGAAACTTGCCAACCAAAAATGATGGGAGGAACTCTTTATTTTTGAATTCAATAATGAATATCAATAAGAAATGCAATTCAAAATCAAGAAATCCATTGTTTATTAAATTGAATGAATTCATGCGATTGATGGTCCATGGGCATTTTTTTCATAGAGAATATAGTTATTAAGAAAGAAACAAAAGTTAATTTCAAGGTTATTGCATGAAAAATACTCCTGGTAAAAACAAGAGGAGCCTAAATAACTTGAGGTGATTAGAAATTTTCATTATTTAGGAATTAAATCAGTTAACATTTGTACTAAATGCAAACGATGATTAATGACACCATTGGATGATGGATTTAAATAGATTTGGATTTTTATTGGTGTTTATACTTTTTTTATTCAATTAATATACTAGGTTTTTTAGCCATATGTGTTATATTTCATGATCAATGTATCAACAAGTGTGTTTCGAATCAAATGAGGAAACTTGCTAACCAGAAATGATGGCAAGAACTCTCTATTTTTGAATTCAACAATTATTATTAATAAAAAATGAAATTCAAAATCAAGGACTCCATTGTTTGTTAAATTGAATGAATTCATCTTATAAATGGTTAGGGGCACTTTTTTCATAATGAATATATTTATTAAGAAATAAATAAAAGTTAATTTCAAGGTTATTGCGAGAAAAATAATACTCGTAACAACAAGTGGAGCCTAATTAACATGAGATGATTAGAAATTCTCATTATTTACGAATTAAACCAGTTAACATTTGTACGAAATGTAAAACACGATGAATGGTACCTTTGGCTGATGGATTTAAATAGATTTCGATTTTTATTGGTATTTATACTTGTTTGATTCAATTAATATACTAGGTTATTTAGCCACATGTGTTATATTTCATGATCAATGTAACAAAAAGTGTGTTTGGAATCAAAAGAGGAAACTTGCTAACCAAAAATGATGAGAGGAACTCTTTATTTTTGAATTCTATAATTAATATCAATAAGAAATGCAATTCAAAATCAAGAAATCCATTGTTTATTAAATTGAATGAATTCATGTGATTGATGGTCCACGGGCATTTTTTTCATAATGAATATAGTTATTAAGCAAAGAAACAAAAGTTAATTTCAAGGTTATTGCATGAAAAATAGTCCTGGTAACAACAAGAGGAGCCTAAATAACATGAGGTGATTAGAAATTATCATTATTTAGGAATTAAACCAGTTAATATTTGTACTAAATTCAAACGATGATTAATGGCACCATTGGATGATGGATTTAAATAGATTTGGATTTTTATTGGTGTTTATACTTGTTTGATTCAATTAATATACTAGGTTTTTTAGCCATATGTGTTATATTTCATGATCAATGTATCAAAAAGTGTGTTTGGAATCAAAAGAGGAAACTTGCTAACCAAAAATGATGGGAAGAACTCTCTATTTTTGAATTCAACAATTAATATCAATGAAAAATGAAATTCAAAATCAAAGGACCATTGTTTGTTAAATTGAATGAATTCATCTTATAAATGGTCAGGGGCACTTTTTTCATAATGAATATACTTATTAAGAAGGAAACAAAAGTTAATTTCAAGGTTATTGCATGAAAAATAGTCCTGGTAATAACAAGTGGAGCCTAATTAACATGAGATGATTAGAAATTCTCATTTTTTAGGAATTAAACCAGTTAACATTTGTACGAAATGCAAAACATGATGAATGGTACCTTTGGCTGATGGATTTAAATAGATTTCGATTTTTATTGGTATTTATACTTGTTTGATTCAATTAATATACTAGGTTCTTTAGCCACATGTGTTATATTTCATGATCAATGTATCAAAAAGTGTGTTTGGAATAAAAAGAGGAAACTTGCTAACCAAAAATGATGGGAGGAACTCTTTATTTTTGAATTCTATAATTAATATCAATAAGAAATGCAATTCAAACTCAAGAAATCCATTGTTTATTAAATTGAATGAATTCATGTGATTAATGGTCCACGGGCATTTTTTCCATAATGAATATAGTTATTAAGAAAGAAACAAAAGTTAATTTCAAGGTTATTGCATGAAAAATATTCCTGGTAACAACAAGAGGAGCCTAAATAACATCAGGTGATTAGAAATTCTTATTATTTAGGAATTAAACCGGTTAACATTTGTACGAAATGCAAACGATAATTAATCGCACCTTTGAATGATGGATTTAAATAGATTTGGAGTTTTCTTGGGGTATATACTTGTTTGATTCAATTAATATACTAGGTTGTTTAGCCACATGTGTTATATTTCATGATCAATGTATCAAAAAGTGTGGTTGGAATCAAAAGAGAAAACTTGCTAACCAGAAATGATGGGAGGAACTCTCTATTTTTGAATTCAACAATTAATATCAATAAGAAATGCAATTCAAAATCAAGGACCCCATTGTTTGTTAAATTGAATGAATTCATCTTATAAATGCGCTAAGGGCATTTTTTTCATAATGAATATAGTTATTTAGAAGGAAACAAAAGTTAATTTCAAGGTTATTGCATGAAAAATAGTCCTGGTAACAACAAGAGGAGCCTAAATAACATGAGGTGATTAGAAATTCTCATTATTTAGGAATTAAACCAGTTAATATTTGTACTAAATGCAAACGATGATTAATGGCACCTTTAGGATGATGGATTTAAATAGATTTGATTTTTTTATTGGTGTTTATACTTGTTTGATTCAATTAATATACTAGGTTTTTTAGCCATATGTGTTATATTTCATGATCAATGTATCAAAAAAAGTGTGTTTGGAATCAAAAGAGGAAACTTGCACCAAAAATATGGGAAGAACTCTGTATTTTTTAATTCAACAATTTAATATCAATAAGAAATGTAATTCAAAATCAAGGACCCCATTGTTTGTTAAATTGAATGAATTCATCTTATGAATACTCTAAGGGCATTTTTTTCATAATGAATATAGTTATTTAGAAGGAAACAAAAGTTAATTTCAAGGTTATTGCATGAAAAATAGTCCTGGTAACAACAAGAGGAGCCTAAATAACATGAGGTGATTAGAAATTCTCATTATTTGGGAATTAAATCAGTTAATATTTGTACTAAATGCAAACGATCATTAATGGCACCTTTAGATGATGGAGTTAAATAGATTTTTGGATTTTTATTGGTGTTTATACTTGTTTGATTCAATTAATATACTAGGTTTTTTAGCCATATGTGTTATATTTCATGATCAATGTATCAAAAAGTGTGTTTGGAATCAAAAGAGGAAACTCGCTATGGGAAGAACTCTCTATTTTTTAATTCAACAATTAATATCAATAAGAAATGCAATTCAAAATCAAGGACCCCATTGTTTGTTAAATTGAATGAATTCATCTTATAAATACTCTAAGGGCATTTTTTTCATAATGAATATAGTTATTTAGAAGGAAACAAAAGTTAATTTCAAGGTTATTGCATGAAAAATAGTCCTGGTAACAACAAGAGGAGCCTAAATAACATGAGGTGATCAGAAATTCTCATTATTTGGGAATTAAACCAGTTAATATTTGTACTAAATGCAAACGATCATTAATGGCACCTTTAGATGATGGATTTAAATAGATTTGGATTTTTATTGGTGTTTATACTTGTTTGATTCAATTAATATACTAGGTTTTTTAGCCATATGTGTTATATTTCATAATCAATGTATCAAAAAGTGTGTTTGGAATCAAAAGAGGAAACTTGCTATGGGAAGAACTCTCTATTTTTGAATTCAACAATTAATATCAATAAGAAATGCAATTCAAAATCAAGGACCCCATTGTTTGTTAAATTGAATGAATTCATCTTATAAATGCTCTAAGGGCATTTTTTTCATAATGAATATAGTTATTTAGAAGGAAACAAAAGTTAATTTCAAGGTTATTGCATGAAAAATAGTCCTGGTAACACAAGAGGAGCCTAAATAACATGAGGTGATTAGAAATTCTCATTATTTAGGAATTAAACCAGTTAATATTTGTACTAAATGCAAACGATGATTAATGGCACCTTTGGATGATGGATTTAAATAGATTTGGATTTTTATTGGTGTTTATACTTGTTTGATTCAATTAATATACTAGGTTTTTTAGCCATATGTGTTTATATTTCATGATCAATGTATCAAAAAAGTGTGTTTGGAATCAAAAGAGGAAACTTGCTATGGGAAGAACTCTCTATTTTTTAATTCAACAATTAATATCAATAAGAAATGCAATTCAAAATCAAGGACCCCATTGTTTGTTAAATTGAATGAATTCATCTTATAAATACTCTAAGGACATTTTTTTCATAATGAATATCGTTATTTAGAAGGAAACAAAAGTTAATTTCAAGGTTATTGCATGAAAAATAGTCCTGGTAACAACAAGAGGAGCCTAAATAACATGAGGTGATTAGAAATTCTCATTATTTGGGAATTAAATCAGTTAATATTTGTACTAAATGCAAACGATCATTAATGGCACCTTTAGATGATGGATTTAAATAGATTTGGATTTTTATTGGTGTTTATACTTGTTTGATTCAATTAATATACTAGGTTTTTTAGCCATATGTGTTATATTTCATGATCAATGTATCAAAAAGTGTGTTTGGAATCAAAAGAGGAAACTTGCTAACAAGAAATGATGGGAAGAACTCTCTATTTTTGAATTCAACAATTAATATCAATAAAAAATGAAATTCAAAATCAAGGACTCCATTATTTGTTAAATTGAATGAATTCATCTTATAAATGGTCAGGGGCACTTTTTTCATAATGAATATACTTATTAAGAATGAAACAAAAGTTAATTTCAAGGTTATTGCATGAAAAATAGTCCTGGTAACAACAAGAGGAGCCTAAATAACATGAGGTGATCAGAAATTCTCATTATTTGGGAATTAAACCAGTTAATATTTGTACTAAATGCAAACGATCATTAATGGCACCTTTAGATGATGGATTTAAATAGATTTGGATTTTTATTGGTGTTTATACTTGTTTGATTCAATTAATATACTAGGTTTTTTAGCCATATGTGTTATATTTCATGATCAATGTATCAAAAAGTGTGTTTGGAATCAAAAGAGGAAAAACCAAAAATATGGGAAGAACTCTGTATTTTTGAATTCAACAATTAATATCAATAAGAAATGCAATTCAAAATCAAGGACCCCATTGTTTTGTTAAATTGAATGAATTCATCTTATAAATACTCAAGGGGCATTTTTTTCATAATGAATATAGTTATTTAAGAAAGGAAACAAAAGTTAATTTCAAGGTTATTGCATGAAAAATAGTCCTGGTAACAACAAGAGGAGCCTAAATAACATGATGTGATTAGAAATTCTCATTATTTAGGAATTAAACCAGTTAACATTTGTACTAAAAGCAAACGATGATTAATGGCACCTTTGGATGATGGATTTAAATAGATTTTTGGATTTTTATTGGTGTTTTTATACTTGTTTGATTCAATTAATATACTAGGTTTTTTTAGCCATATGTGTTATATTTCATGATCAATGTATCAAAAAGTGTGTTTGGAATCAAAAGAGGAAACTTGCTAACCAGAAATGATGGGAAGAACTCTCTATTTTTGAATTCAACAATTAATATCAATAAGAAATGCAATTCAAAATCAAGGACCCCATTGTTTGTTAAATTGAATGAATTCATCTTATAAATGCTCTAAGGGCATTTTCTTCATAATGAATATAGTTATTTAGAAGGAAACAAAATTTAATTTCAAGGTTATTGCATGAAAAATAGTCCTGGTAAACACAAGAGGAGCCTAAATAACATGAGGTGATTAGAAATTCTCATTATTTAGGAATTAAACCAGTTAACATTTGTACTAAATGCAAACGATGATTAATGGCACCATTGGATGATGTATTTAAATAGATTTGGATTTTTATTGGTGTTTATACTTGTTTGATTCAATTAATATACTAGGTTTTTTAGCCATATGTGTTATATTTCATGATCAATGTATCAAAAAGTGTGTTTGGAATCAAAAGAGGAAACTTGCTAACCTGAAATGATGGGAAGAACTCTCTATTTTTGAATTCAACAATTAATATCAATAAAAAATGAAATTCAAAATCAAGGACCCCATTGTTTGTTAAATCGAATGAATTCAATTTATAAATGGTCTAGGGGCAATTTTTTCCTAATGAATATAGTTATTACGAAGGAAACAAAAGTTAATTTCAAGGTTATTACATGAAAAATAGTCCTGGTAACAACAAGAGTAGCCTAATTAACATGAGGTGATTAGAAATTCTCTCATTTATTTAGGAATTAAACTAGTTAACATTTGTACGAAATGCAAAACATGATGAATGGTACCTTTGGCTGATGGATTTAAATAGATTTTGATTTTTATTGGTATTTATACTTGTTTGATTCAATTAAAATACTAGGTTCTTTAGCCCACATGTGTTATATTTCATAATCAATGTATCAAAAAGTGTGTTTGGAATAAAAAGAGGAAACTTGCTAACCAAAAATGATGGGGGAGGAACTCTTTTTATTTTTGAATTCTATAATTAATATCAATAAAAATGCAATTCAAAATCAAGAAATCCATTGTTTATTAAATTGAATGAATTCATGTGATTGATAGTCCACGGACATTTTTTTTCATAATGAATATCGTTATTAACAAAGAAACAAAAGTTAATTTCAAGGTTATTGCATGAAAAATAATCCTGGTAACAACAAGAGGAGCCTAAATAACATGAGGTGATTAGAAATTCTTATTATTTAGGAATTAAATCAGTTAACATTTGTACTAAATGCAAACGATATTGATGAATTGCACCTTTGGATGATGGATTTAAATAGATTTGGATTTTTTCTTGGTGTATATACTTTGTTTGATTCAATTAATATACTAGGTTTTTTAGCCACATGTGTTATATTTCATGATCAATGTATCAAAAAGTGTGGTTGGAATCAAAAGAGGAAACTTGCTAACCAGAAAATGATGGGAGAAACTCTCTATTTTTTGAATTCAACAATTAATATCAATAAGAAATGCAATTCAAAATCAAGGACCCCATTGTTTGTTAAATTGAATGAATTCATCTTATAAATGCTCTAAGGGCATTTTTTTTTCATAATGAATATAGTTATTTAGAAGGAAACAAAAGTTAAATTTCAAGGTTATTGCATGAAAAATAGTCCTGGTAACAACAAGAGGAGCCTAAATACACATGAGATGATTAGAAATTCTCATTATTTAGGAATTAAATCAGTTAACATTTGTACGAAATGCAAACGATAATGAATTGGCACCTTTGGATGATGGATTTAAATAGATTTGGAGTTTTCTTAGTGCATATACTTGTTTGATTCAATTAATATACTAGGATTTTTAGCCATATGTGTTATATTTCATGATCAATGTATCAAAAAGTGTGTTTCGAATCAAAAGGGGAAACTTGCTAACCTGAAATGATGGGAAGAACTCTCTATTTTTGAATTCAACAATTAATATCAATAAAAAATGAAATTCAAAATCAAGGACTCCATTGTTTGTTAAATTGAATGAATTCATCTTATAAATGGTCAGGGGCACCTTTTTCATAATGAATATATTTATTAAGAAAGAAACAAAAGTTAATTTCAAGGTTATTGCGTGAAAAATAGTCCTCGTAACAACAAGTGGAGCCTAATTAACATGAGATGATTAGAAATTCTCATTATTTAGGAATTAAACCAGTTAACATTTGTACGAAATGCAAAACACGATGAATGGTACCTTTGGCTGATGGATTTAAATAGATTTCGATTTTTATTGGTATTTATACTTGTTTGATTCAATTAATATACTAGGTTCTTTAGCCACAGGTGTTATATTTCATGATCAATGTTACAAAAAGTGTGTTTGGAATCAAAAGAGGAAACTTGCTAACCAAAAATGATGGGAGGAACTCTTTATTTTTGAATTCTATAATTAATATCAATAAAAATGCAATTCAAAATCAAGAAATTCATTGTTTATTAAATTGAATGAATTCATGTGATTGATAGTCCACAAACATTTTTTTCATAATGAATATCGTTATTAACAAAGAAACAAAAGTTAATTTCAAGGTTATTGCATGAAAAATAGTCCTAGTAACAACAAGAGGAGCCTAAATAACATGAGGTGATTAGGAATTCTCATTTTTTAGGAATTAAACCAGTTAATATTTGTACTAAATTCAAACGATGATTAATGGCACCATTGGATGATGGATCTAAGTAGATTTGGATTTTTATTGGTGTTTATACTCCTTTGATTCAATTAATGTACTAGGTTTTTTAGCCATATGTGTTATATTTCATGATCAATGTATCAAAAAGTGTTTTTGGAATCAAAAGAGGAAACTTGCTAACCAGAAATGATGTGAAGGACTCTCTATTTTTGAATTCAACAATTAATATCAATAAAAAATGAAATTCAAAATCAAGGACTCCATTGTTTGTTAAATTGAATGAATTCATCTTATAAATGGTCAGGGGCACTTTTTTCATAATGAATATACTTATTAAGAAGGAAACAAAAGTTAATTTCAAGGTTATTGCATGAAAAATAGTCCTGGTAACAACAAGTGGAGCCTAATTAACATGAGATGATTAGAAATTCTCATTATTTAGGAATTAAACCAGTTAACATTTGTACGAAATGCAAAACATGATGAATGGTACCTTTGGCTGATGGATTTAAATAGATTTCGATTTTTATTGGTATTTATACTTGTTTGATTCAATTAATATACTAGGTTCTTTAGCCACATGTGTTATATTTCATGATCAATGTACCAAAAAGTGCGTTTGGAATAAAAAGAGGAAACTTGCTAACCAAAAATGATGGGAGGAACTCTTTATTTTTGAATTCTATAATTAATATCAATAAAGAAATGCATTTCAAAATCAAGAAATCCATTGTTTATTAAATTGAATGAATTCATGTGATTGATGGTCCACGTGCATTTTTTTTTTTCATAATGAATATAGTTATTAAGAAAGAAACAAAAGTTAATTTCAAGGTTATTGCATGAAAAATAGTCCTGGTAACAACAAGAGGAGCCTAAATAACATGAGGTGATTAGAAATTCTCATTATTTAGGAATTAAACCAGTTAACATTTGTACTAAATGCAAACGATGATTAATGGCACCATTGGATGATGGATTTAAATAGATTTGGAGTTTTTATTGGTGTTTATACTTGTTTGATTCAATTAATATACTAGGTTTTTTAGCCATATGTGTTATATTTCATGATCAATGTATCAAAAAGTGTGTTTGGAATCAAAAGAGGAAACTTGCTAACCAGAAATGATGGGAAGAACTCTCTATTTTTGAATTCAACAATTAATATCAATATAAAAAATGCAATTCAAAATCAAGGACCCCATTGTTTGTTAAATTGAATGAATTCATTTATAAATGCTCTAGGGGGCATTTTTTTCATAATGAATATAGTTATTTAGAAGGAAAAAACAAAAGTTAATTTCAAGGTTATTGCATGAAAAATAGTCCTGGTAACAACAAGAGGAGCCTAAATAACATGAGGTGATTAGAAATTCTCATTATTTAGGAATTAAACCAGTTAACATTTGTACTAAATGCAAACGATGATTAATGGCACCTTTGGATGATGGATTTAAATAGATTTGGATTTTTATTGGTGTTTATACTTGTTTGATTCAATTAATATACTAGGTTTTTTTAGCCATATGTGTTATATTTCATGATCAATGTATCAAAAAAAGTGTGTTTGGAATCAAAAGAGGAAACTTGCTATGGGAAGAACTCTCTATTTTTGAATTCAACAATTAATATCAATAAGAAATGCAATTCAAAATCAAGGACCCCATTGTTTGTTAAATTGAATGAATTCATCTTATAAATGCTCTAAGGGCATTTTTTTCATAATGAATATAGTTATTTAGAAGGAAACAAAATTTAATTTCAAGGTTATTGCATGAAAAATAGTCCTGGTAACCACAAGAGGAGCCTAAATAACATGAGGTGATTAGAAATTCTCATTATTTAGGAATTAAACCAGTTAACATTTGTACTAAATGCAAACGATGATTAATGGCACCATTGGATGATGGATTTAAATAGATTTGGATTTTATTGGTGTTTATACTTGTTTGATTCAATTAATATACTAGGTTTTTTAACCATATGTGTTATATTTCATGATGAATGTATCAAAAAGTGTGTTTGGAATCAAAAGAGGAAACTTGCTAACCAGAAATGATGGGAAGAACTCTCTATTTTTGAATTCAACAATTAATATCAATAAAAAATGAAATTCAAAATCAAGGACTCCATTGTTTGTTAAATTGAATGAATTCATCTTATAAATGGTCAGGGGCACTTTTTTCATAATGAATATATTTATTAAGAAAGAAACAAAAGTTAATTTCAAGGTTATTGCGTGAAAAATAGTCCTCGTAACAACAAGTGTAGCCTAATTAACATGAGATGATTAGAAATTCTCATTATTTTGGAATTAAACCAGTTAACATTTGTATGAAAATGTAAAAACATGATGAATGGTACCTTTGGCTGATGGATTTAAATAGATTTCGATTTTTATTGGTATTTTATACTTGTTTGATTCAATTAAATATACTACGTTCTTTAGCCACATGTGTTATATTTCATAATCAATGTATCAAAAAAGTGTGTATGGAATAAAAAGAGGAAACTTGCCAACCAAAAATGATGGGAGGAACTCTTTATTTTTGAATTCAATAATGAATATCAATAAGAAATGCAATTCAAAATCAAGAAATCCATTGTTTATTAAATTGAATGAATTCATGCGATTGATGGTCCACGGGCATTTTTTCATCATAAGAGAATATAGTTATTAAGAAAGAAACAAAAGTTAATTTCAAGGTTATTGCATGAAAAATAGTCCTGGTAAAAACAAGAGGAGCCTAAATAACTTGAGGTGATTAGAAATTTTCATTATTTAGGAATTAAATCAGTTAACATTTGTACTAAATGCAAACGATGATTAATGACACCATTGGATGATGGATTTAAATAGATTTGGATTTTTATTGGTGTTTATACTTTTTTTATTCAATTAATATACTAGGTTTTTTAGCCATATGTGTTATATTTCATGATCAATGTATCAACAAGTGTGTTTCGAATCAAATGAGGAAACTTGCTAACCAGAAATGATGGCAAGAACTCTCTATTTTTGAATTCAACAATTATTATTAATAAAAAATGAAATTCAAAATCAAGGACTCCATTGTTTGTTAAATTGAATGAATTCATCTTATAAATGGTTAGGGGCACTTTTTTCATAATGAATATATTTATTAAGAAATAAATAAAAGTTAATTTCAAGGTTATTGCGAGAAAAATAATACTCGTAACAACAAGTGGAGCCTAATTAACATGAGATGATTAGAAATTCTCATTATTTACGAATTAAACCAGTTAACATTTGTACGAAATGTAAAACACGATGAATGGTACCTTTGGCTGATGGATTTAAATAGATTTCGATTTTTATTGGTAAGTTTATACTTGTTTGATTCAATTAATATACTAGGTTTTTTAGCCACATGTGTTATATTTCATGATCAATGTAACAAAAAGTGTGTTTGGAATCAAAAGAGGAAACTTGCTAACCAAAAATGATGAGAGGAACTCTTTATTTTTGAATTCTATAATTAATATCAATAAGAAATGCAATTCAAAATCAAGAAGTCCATTGTTTATTAAATTGAATGAATTCATGTGATTGATGGTCCACGGGCATTTTTTTCATAATGAATATAGTTATTAACAAAGAAACAAAAGTTAATTTCAAGGTTATTGCATGAAAAATATTCCTGGTAACAACAAGAGGAGCCTAAATAACATGAGGTGATTAGAAATTCTCATTATTTAGGAATTAAACCAGTTAATATTTGTACTAAATTCAAACGATGATTAATGGCACCATTGGATGATGGATCTAAGTAGATTTGGATTTTTATTGGTGTTTATACTTGTTTGATTCAATTAATATACTAGGTTTTTTAGCCATATGTGTTATATTTCATGATCAATGTATCAAAAAGTGTGTTTGGAATCAAAAGAGAGGAAAACTTGCTAACCAGAAATGATGGGAAGGAACTCTCTATATTTTTGAATTCATGAATTGATATCAATAAAAAATGAAATTCAAAATCAAGGACTCCATTGTTTGTTAAATTGAATGAATTCATCTTATAAATGGTTAAGGGCACTTTTTTCATAATGAATATACTTATTAAGAACGAAACAAAAGTTAATTTCAAGGTTATTGCATGAAAAATAGTCCTGGTAACAACAAATGGAGCCTAATTAACATGAGATGATTAGAAATTCTCATTATTTAGGAATTAAACCAGTTAACATTTGTACAAAATGCAAAACATGATGAATGGTACCTTTGGCTGATGGATTTAAATAGATTTCGATTTTTATTGGTATTTATACTTGTTTGATTCAATTAATATACTAGGTTCTTTACCCACATGTGTGTTATATTTCATAATCAATGTATCAAAAAAAGTGTGTATGGAATAAAAAAGAGGAAACTTGCCAACCAAAAATGATGGGAGGAACTCTTTATTTTTTGAATTCTATAATTAATATCAATAAGAAATGCATTTCAAAATCAAGAAATCCATTGTTTATTAAATTGAATGAATTCATGTGATTGATGGTCCACGGGCATTTTTTTCATAATGAATATAGTTATTAAGAAAGAAACAAAAGTTAATTTCAAGGTTATTGCATGAAAAATAGTCCTCGTAACAACAAAGAGGAGCCTAAATAACTTGAGGTGATTAGAAATTCTCATTATTTAGGAATTAAACCAGTTAACATTTGTACTAAAATGCAAACGATGATTAATGGCACCATTGGATGATGGATCTAAGTAGATTTGGATTTTTTATTGGTGTTTTATACTCCTTTGATTCATTTAATATACTAGGTTTTTTATCCATATGTGTTATATTTCATGATCAATGTATCAAAAAGTGTGTTTGTAATCAAAAGAGGAAACTTGCTAACCAGAAATGATGGGAATGACTCTCTATTTTTGAATTCATGAATTGATATCAATAAAAAATGAAATTCAAAATCAAGGACTCCATTGTTTGTTAAATTGAATGAATTCATCTTATAAATGGTTAAGGGCACTTTTTTCATAATGAATATACTTATTAAGAACGAAACAAAAGTTAATTTCAAGGTTATTGCATGAAAAATAGTCCTAGTAGAAACAAATGGAGCCTAATTAACATGAGATGATTAGAAATTCTCATTATTTAGGAATTAAACCAATTAACATTTGTACGAAATGCAAAACATGATGAATGGTACCTTTGGCTGATGGATTTAAATAGATTTCGATTTTTATTGGTATTTCTACTAGTTTGATTCAATTAATATACTAGGTTCTTTACCCACATGTGTTATATTTCATAATCAATGTATCAAAAAGTGTGCATGGAATAAAAAGAGGAAACTTGCCAACCAAAAATGATGGGAGGAACTCTTTATTTTTGAATTCTATAATTAATATCAATAAGAAATGCATTTCAAAATCAAGAAATCCATTGCTTATTAAATTGAATGAATTCATGTGATTGATGGTCCACGGGCATTTTTTTCATAATGAATATAGTTATTAAGAAAGAAACAAAAGTTAATTTCCAGGTTATTGCATGAAAAATAGTCCTCGTAACAACAAGAGAAGCCTAAATAACTTGAGGTGATTAGAAATTCTCATTATTTAGGAATTAAATCAGTTAACATTTGTACTAAATGCAAACGATGATTAATGGCACCATTAGATGATGGATCTAAGTAGATTTGGATTTTTATTGGTGTTTATACTCCTTTGATTCATTTAATATACTAGGTTTTTTAGCCATATGTGTTATATTTCATGATCAATGTATCAAAAAGTGTGTTTGTAATCAAAAGAGGAAACTTGCTAACCAGAAATGATGGGAATGACTCTCTATTTTTGAATTCATGAATTGATATCAATAAAAAATGAAATTCAAAATCAAGGACTCCATTGTTTGTTAAATTGAATGAATTCATCTTATAAATGGTTAAGGGCACTTTTTTCATAATGAATATACTTATTAAGAATGAAACAAAAGTTAATTTCAAGGTTATTGCATGAAAAATAGTTCTGGTAACAACAAGTGGAGCCTAATTAACATGAGATGATTTGAAATTCTCATTATTTAGGAATTAAACCAGTTAACATTTGTACGAAATGCAAACATGATGAATGGTACCTTTGGCTGATGGATTTAAATAGATTTCGATTTTTATTGGTATTTATACTTGCTTGCTTCAATTAATATACTAGGTTCTTTAGCCAAATGTGTTATATTTCATGATCAATGTATCAAAAAGTGTGTTTGGAATAAAAAGAGGAAACTTGCTAACCACAAATAATGGGAGGAACTCTTTATTTTTGAATTCTATAATTAATATCAATAAGAAATGGAATTCAAAATCAAGGACCCCATTGTTTGTTAAATTGAATTAATTCATCTTATAAATGCTCTAAGGGCATTTTTTTCATAAGGAAACAAAAGTTAATTTCAAGGTTTTTGCATGAAAAATTGTCCAAGTAACAACAAGAGGAGCCTGCATAACATGAGGTGATTAGAAATTCTCATTATTTAGGAATTAAACCAGTTAACATTTGCACTAAATGCAAACGATGATTAATGGCACCATTGGTTGATGGATTTAAATAGATTTGGATTTTTATTAGTGTTTATACTTGTTTGATTCAATTAATATACTAGGATTTTTTGCCATATGTGTTATATTTCATGATCAATGTATCAAAAAGTGTGTTTGGAAACAAAAGAGGAAACTCGCTAACCAGAAATGATGGGAAGTACTCCCTGTTTTTGAATTCAACAATTAATATCACTAAAAAATGAAATTCAAAATCAAGGACTCCATTGTTTGTTAAATTGAATGAATTCATCTTATAAATGGTCAGGGACACTCTTTTCATAATGAAAATACTTATTAAGAAGGAAACAAAAGTTAATTTCAAGGTTATTGCAGGAAAAATAGTCCTGGTAACAAGTGGAGCCTAATTAACATGAGATGATTAGAAATTCTCATTTTTTAGGAATTAAACTAGTTAACATTTGTATGAAATGCAAAACATGATGAATGGTACCTTTGGCTGATGGGTTTAAATATATTTCGATTTTTATTGGTATTTATACTCGTTTGATTCAATTATTATACTAGGTTCTTTAGCCACATGTGTTATATTTCATGATCAATGTATCAAAAAGTGTGTTTAGAATAAAACGAGGAAACTTGCTAACCAAAAATGATGGGAGGAACTCTTTATTTTTGAATTTTATAATTAATATCAATAAGAAATGCAATTCAAAATCAAGGACCCCCATTGTTTGTAAAATTGAATTAATTCATCTCACCGGGCAAATGCTCTATAAGGGAATATATTTTTTTCATAAGGAAACAAAAGTTAATTTCAAGGTTATTGCATGAAAAATTGTCCAAGTAACAACAAGAGGAGCCTACATAACATGAGGTGATTAGAAATTCTCATTAACATTTGTACTAAATGCAAACGATGATTAATGGCACCATTGGTTGATGGATTTAAATAGATTTGGATTTTTATTAGTGTTTATACTTGTTTGATTCAATTACTATACTAGGATTTTTAGCCATATGTGTTATATTTCATGATAAATGTATCAAAAAGTGTGTTTGGAAACAAAAGAGGAAACTCGCTAACCAGAAATGATGGGAAGTACTCCCTGTTTTTGAATTCAACAATTAATATCAATAAAAAATGAAATTCAAAATCAAAGAACCCATTTTTTGTTAAATTGAATGAATTCATCTTATAAATGGTCAGGGACACTCTTTTCATAATGAATATACTTATTAAGAAGGAAACAAAAGTTAATTTCAAGGTTATTGCATGAAAAATAGTCCTGGTAACAACAAGTAGAGCCTAATTAACATGAGATGATTAGAAATTTTCATTATTTAGGAATTAAACCAGTTAACTTTTGTACGAAATGCAAAACATGATGAATGGTACCTTTGGCTGATGGATTTAAATAGATTTCGATTTTGATTGGTATTTATACTCGTTTGATTCAATTAATATATTAGTTTCTTTAGCCACATATGTTATATTTCATGATCAATGTATCAAAAAGTGCGTTTGGAATAAAAAGAGGAAACTTGCTAACCAAAAATGATGGGAGGAACTCTTTATTTTTGAATTCTATAATTAATATCAATAAGAAATGCAATTCAAAATCAAGAAATCCATTGTTTATTAAGTTGAATGAATTCATGTGATTGATGGTCCACGGGCATTTTTTTCATAAAGAATATAATTATTAAGAAAGAAACAAAATTTAATTTCAAAGTTATGGCATGAAAAATAGTCTTTGTAACAACAAGAGGAGCCTAAATAACTTGAGGAGATTAGAAATTCTCATTATTTAGGAATTAAACAAGTTAACATTTCTACTAAATGCAAACGATGATTAATGGCACCATTGGATGATGGATTTAAATAGATTTGGATTTTTATTGGTGTTTATACTTGTTTGATTCAATTAATATACTAGGTTTTTTAGCCATATGTGTTATATTTCATGATCAATGTATCAAAAAGTGTGTTTGGAATCAAAAGAGGAAACTTGCTATCCAGAAATGATGGGAGGAACTCTCTATTTTTGAATTCAACAATTAATATCAATAAAAAATGAAATTCAAAATCAAGGACTCCATTCTTTGTTCAATTGAATGAATTCATCTTATAAATGGTCAGGGACACTTTTTTCATAATGAATATACTTATTAAGTAGGAAACAAAAGTTAATTTCAAGGTTATTGCATGAAAAATAGTCCTGGTAATAACGAGTGGAGCCTAATTAACATGAGATGATTAGAAATTCTCATTTTTTAGCAATTAAACCAGTTAACATTTGTACGAAATGCAAAACATGATGAATGGTACCTTTGGCTGATGGGTTTAAATATATTTCGATTTTTATTGGTATTTATACTTGTTTGATTCAATTATTATACTAGGTTCTTTAGCCACATGTGTTATATTTCATGATCAATGTATCAAAAAGTGTGTTTGGAATAAAACGAGGAAACTTGCTAACCAAAAATGATGGGAGGAACTCTTTATTTTTGAATTCTATAATTAATATCAATAAGAAATGCAATTCAAACTCAAGAAATCCATTGTTTATTAAATTGAATGAAGTCATGTGATTAATGGTCCACGGGCATCTTTTCCATAATGAATATAGTTATTAAGAAAGAAACAAAAGTTAATTTCAAGGTTATTGCATGAAAACTATTCCTGGTAACAACAAGAGGAGCCTAAATAACATCAAGTAATTAGAAATTCTTATTATTTAGGAATTAAACCAGTTAACATTTGTACGACATGCAAACGATAACGAATCGCACCTTTGGATGATGGATTTACATAGATTTGGAGTTTTCTTGGGTATATACTTGTTTGATTCAATTAATATACTAGGTTGTTTAGCCACATGTGTTATATTTCGAGATCAATGTATCAAAAAGTGTGGTTGGAATCAAAAGAGAAAACTTGCTAACCAGAAATGATGGCAGGAACTCTCTATTTTTGAATTCAACAATTAATATCAATAAGAAATGCAATTCAAAATCAAGGACCCCATTGTTTGTTAAATTGAATTAATTCATCTTATAAATAATTTTTGCTCTAAGGGCATTTTTATTAAAAAGGAAACAAAAGTTAATTTCAAGGTTATTGCATGAAAAATTGTCCAGGTAACAACAAGAGGAGCCTACATAACATGAGGTGATTAGAAATTCTCATTATTTAGGAATTAAACCAGTTAACATTTGTACTAAATGCAAACGATGATTAATGGCACCATTGGATGATGGATTTAAATAGATTTGGATTGTTATTAGTGTTTATACTTGTTTCATTCAATTAATATACTAGGATTTTTAGCCATATGTGTTATATTTCATGATCAATGTATCAAAAAGTGTGTTTGAAATAAAAAAAGGAAACTTGCTAACCAAAAATGATGGGAGGAACTCTTTATTTTTGAATTCTATAATTAATATCAATGAGAAATGCAATCCAAAATCAAGAAATCCATTGTTTATTAAATTGAAAGAATTCATGTAATTGATGGTCCACGTGCATTTTTTTCATAAAGAATATAATTATTAACAAAGAAACAAAATTTAATTTCAAGGTTATTGCATGAAAAATAGTCCTGGTAACAACAAGAGGAGCCTAAATAACTTGAGGTGATTAGAAATTCTCATTATTTAGGAATTAAACCAATTAACATTTCTACTAAATGCAAACGATGATTAATGGCACCATTGGATGATGGATTTAAATAGATTTGGATTTTTATTCGTGTTTATACTTGTTTGATTCAATTAATATACTAGGTTTTTTAGCCATATGTGTTATATTTCATGATCAATGTATCAAAAAGTTTGTTTGGAATCAAAAGTGGAAACTTGCTAACCAGAAATGATGGGAAGAACTCTCTATTTTTGAATTCAACAATTAATATCAATAAAAAATGAAATTCAAAATCAAGGACTCCATTGTTTGTTAAATTGAATGAATTCATCTTATAAATGGTCAGGGGCACTTTTTTCATAATGAATATACTTATTAAGAAGGAAACAAAAGTTAATTTCAAAGGTTATTGCATGAAAAATAGTCCTGGTAACAAGTGGAGCCTAATTAACGTGAGATGATTAGAAATTCTCATTATTTAGGAATTAAACCAGTTAACATATGTACGAATGCAAAACATGATGAATGGTACCTTTGGCTGATGGATTTAAATAGATTTCGATTTTTATTGGTATTTATACTTGTTTGATTCAATTATTATACTAGGTTCTTTAGCCACATGTGTTATATTTCATGATCAATGTATCAGAAAGTGTGTTTGGAATAAAACGAGGAAACTTGCTAACCAAAAATGATGAGAGGAACTCTTTATTTTTTAATTCTATAATTAATATCATTAAGAAATGCAATTCAAACTCAAGAAATCCATTGTTTATTAAATTGAATGAAGTCATGTGATTAATGGTCCTGGGGCATTTTTTCCATAATGAATATAGTTATTAAGAAAGAAACAAAAGTTAATTTCAATGTTATTGTATGAAAAATATTCCTGGTAACAACAAGAGGAGCCTAAATAACATCAGGTGATTAGAAATTCTTATTATTTAGGAATTAAACCAGTTAACATTTGTACGAAATGCAAACGATAATGAATCGCACCTTTGGATGAAGGATTTAAATAGATTTGGAGTTTTCTTCGGGTATATACTTGTTTGATTCAATTAATATACTAGGTTGTTTATCCACATGTGTTATATTTCGTGAGCAATGTATTAAAAAGTGTGGTTGGAATCAAAAGAGAAAACTTGCTAACTAGAAATGATGGCAGGAACTCTCTATTTTTGAATTCAACAATTAATATCAATAAGAAATGCAATTCAAAATCAAGGACCCCATTGTTTGTTAAATTGAATTAATTCATCTTATAAATGCTCTAAGGGCATTTTTTTCAAAAGGAAACAAAAGTTAATTTCAAGGTTATTGCATGAAAAATTGTCCAGGTAACAACAAGAGGAGCCTAAATAACATGAGGTGAATAGAAATTCTCATTATTTAGGAATTAAACCAGTTAACATTTGTACTAAATGCAAACGATGATTAATGGCACCATTGGATCATGGATTTAAATAGATTTGGATTTTTATTGGTGTTTATACTTGTTTGATTCAATTAATATACTAGGTTCTTTAGCTACATGTGTTATATTTCATGATCAATGTATCAAAAAGTGTGTTTGAAATAAAAAAAGGAAACTTGCTAACCAAAAATGATGGGAGGAACTCTTTATTTTTGAATTCTATAATTAATATCAATAATAAATGCAATCAAAAATCAAGAAATCCATTGTTTATTAAATTGACTGAATTCATGTGATTGATGGTCCACGGGCATTTTTTTCATAATGAATATAATTATTACGAAAGAAACAAAAGTTAATTTCAAGGTTATTGCATGAAAAATAGTCCTGGTAACAACAAGAGGAGCCTAAATAACTTGAGGTGATTATAATGTCTCATTTTTTAGGAATTAAACCAGTTAACATTTATTCGAAATGCAAATGATGATTAATGGCACCATTGGATGATGGATTTAAATAGATTTGGATTTTTATTGGTGTTTATACTTGTTGGATTCAATTAATATACTAGGTTTTTTAGCCATATGTGTTATATTTCATTATCAATGTATCAAAAAGTTTTTTTGGAATCAAAAGAGGAAACTTGCTAACCAGAAATGATGTGAAGAACTCTATATTTTTGAATTCAACAATTAATATCAATAAAAAATGAAATTCAAAATCAAGGAACCCATTGTTTGTTAAATTGAATGAATTCATGTTATAAATGGTCAGGAACACTTTTTTCATAATGAATATATTTATTAAGAAGGAAACAAAAGTTAATTTCAAGGTTAGTGCATGAAAAATAGTTCTAGTAACAAGTGGAGCCTAATTAACATGAGATGATTAGAAATTCTCATTATTTAGGAATTAAACCAGTTAACATTTGTACGAAATGCAAAACATGATGAATGGTACCTTTGGCTGATGGATTTAAATAGATTTCAATTTTAATTGGTATTTATACTTGTTTGATTCAATTAATATATTAGTTTCTTTAGCCACATGTGTTATATTTCACGATCAATGTATCAAAAAGTGCGTTTGGAATAAAAAGAGGAAACTTGCTAACCAAAAATGATGGGAGGAACTCTTTATTTTTGAATTCTATAATTAATATCAATAAGAAATGCAATTCAAAATCAAGAAATCCATTGTTTATTAAATTGAATGAATTCATGTGATTGATGGTCCACGGGCATTTTTTTCATAATGAATATAGTTATTAACAGAGAGACAAAAGTTAAGTTCAAGGTTATTGCATGAAAAATAGTCCTGGTAACAACAAGAGGAGCCTAAATAACATGAGGTGATTAGAAATTCTCATTATTTGGGAATTAAATCAGTTAATATTTGTACTAAATGCAAATGATCATTTGTTTGATTCAATTAACCTATATACTAGGTTTTTTAGCCATATGT